>JAVYIG010009866.1:0-74069 GCA_035222895.1 Strongylocentrotus droebachiensis
ATTTATTTGTTGAAAGTTGTAACAAATTAAAAACTATTATTTCCTTTTCAGCAAATTATACTTAGGATATAAAACTTCTCCCTTTTTATGTTTATAATTATGATTAGAAAGTAAGAGGAGAATTGTAAGGCACGTGGTTATGATCAAGATGAGTTTCAGATTTAGCATGATCATAATATTATTCAAGTGAAGGGACACTATTTTTTATTTCTATTTTGCTTTTCAGTTATATAGTATTATCGCTCTTCTATTTATTTCCGCTTATAATACTATATATTATCTCAATCAGCTCGCATCCTTTTCCTCTCTTCTCTAAATCTGTCTTTGCTTCTTGTTCTTACTTCTTTTCCTTCCATGTACTTTTATCTTTTCCTTTTCCCTTCTTTCCCCCTTTCTCTCTCTCTCTCTCTCTCTTTCTCTCACACACACACACACACACACAAGTAAACACACGCACCATCGTTCTCTTTCTTCCATGTGTATCTTTCCTTTTATTTGTCATTCTTTTCTTTTCTGCTTATTTCTTCAGTTCCTTGTTCCTTTCCATTTCAACTTGAACCAAGAATACATATTTTGCTTTCGGTACTAATACATATTCAGGTAGTAATTGCTAGAATATTTTCAGCTCTGTACGTGCTTGCGCCATAGTACAATACGCTCTATTGCACACAAAAATACCCTCAAGGATTTCCGATTGTGCAATCGATGAGTTGTACAATCAAAATAACCACAAAAAAAAAAAAAAATGCGGGAACGGCTGCGATGCACTATATGCATACAGCATTCGGTACATGTGACTCTTTGTTTGTATGTCTGTGTGTACTGGTGTGTGTGCGTGTGTGTATGTGTGTATGCGTGAGCTTGGATGTGTGAATGATGGTGATGTATGTATGTTTAAAGAGTGGGGGGGGGGGAGGGGGGAGGGGCTGGGAGAAAAGACGAACATTTTCTCTCAAGTATACTATTTTTTGATAATTATATATAAAAATGTTTTCTAAACAGTTTATGAAAATGTACTTTTATTAACAAATTATATGTGGGAAGGACAATCAAATTTCCCATTTCTTATTAAGATTTCTATGAAATCTGAAAGCTATTTCATTCAAGGATAGGTGGTGGAAAGCGGTTGGCATTATGAAAAAGATAATCTTAAAGGGATAGGCCTAGTTCTCTTTTAAGACCGCATATGCCTTCAAAGTGCATGGTTATTGCTCTTATTCTTATTTATGACATTTCAATTGTCTTTTTAGAACCTAAAATTGCTATGAAGGTAGTTTTTAGACCCCAAAATGTGTGAATTTAGATTGTAGGATTTTACCAATTCAGCTCTACTCTAAAAAATACGGTGACAGTTAATTAATTAATTAATTAATAATAACAATACACGGGCCTGCTGGTTGTGCGTATTGTAACCAACACGAAAACGCCAACAATAAAGCTATTATGGCACGCCACTATGGCACGCCACAGCCGTCATAATTGGTCGAGTTTACAAAAAAGCAGTCGAGTTTACAAAAAAGCAGTCGAGTTTACAAAAAAGCAGTCGAGTTTACAAAAAAGCAATCGAGTTTACAAAAAAGCAGTCGAGTTTACCAATAAACAGTCGAGAAAAAAAAAGAGGTCGAGTTTACAAAAAAAGCAGTCGAGAGAACAAAAAAAGCAGTCGAGAAACGAAAAAGCAGTCGAGAATTAAAAAAAAAACTGTCGAGATAAACAACAAAAAACAGTCGACAATAAAAATTTAATTTAATTTAATTTAATTATTAAAAAAAGCATAGGGCTACTAGGTCTAGGCCTAGATCTATTTTCTTAATACTAAATCAGAGTCGGTATTCAACACGAGAAGAGGGTTGTACCCATAGAGATATGTAGTATATAGCTCTATGGTTGTACCCCACAGGGGCGGATCTAGCTTTTTGCTAAGGGGGGGGGGGTTTGACCAAAATAATGACGATGCGGAGCATCGTCCACGAGCCGCGAAGTGGCGAGCCGATTTTTTTTTGTGGGTGTTTATTTGAACCCCGTAAGTGATGTTTTCCTGGCATCTATTAACACAATGGAGACCATAAAAAGCAGTGCATGATAACGTCTTTTTAAATCAAGTAACAGTTAAATAAAATAATGACGATGCGGAGTTTGGGGTGTTTATTTGAACCCCGTAAGTGATGTTTTCCTGGCATCTATTAACACAATGGAGACCATAAAAAGCAGTGCATGATAACGTCTTTTTAAATCAAGTAACAGTTAAATACACAGTTATATCCAGAGTTATCATGTGTTTGGTTAAGTTACCAGATGAGTTGAATATCTTCTCACAATATTTGCACTTGAAAGGGTTTCTCTCCAGGCGTGCGTTCTTTTTTCTTTCTTTTTTTTCTTTTTTTTCTCTTTTTTTTCCCTTTTTTTTTTTTTTTTTTTTTTTTTTTGGGCCGCCCAAGGGGGGGGGGGGGTTTGAAACCCCCTAACCCCCCCCGTAGATCCGCGCCTGCCCCACCCCGAGAAGAGGGTCATTTTTCATAATGCGGAATGAGGGGTCGCTTTTCATAATTATACCAGAATTAATGAGGGTCGCTATTCATAAACATGAAAGATAGCCTACAAACAGAATGATAATAAGAATGGGACATACGGTAGCCATGGGGGACAAAGGCCCTGAATATTTGTTGAAAACATTTATTGAAAACATATACATTTCAGAACAAATAAAGAAAAAAGGCGTGGCAATAATATTCGCAACCCGTCACCCCGAGCCCCATCCAGCCCCCCCGCCCCTCCCACTATCAGTCCGACCACGCTGCGACATTCGGCCCATCCTCAATGCAGTATAAATACATATTCCCGAGAATTTTAGTCAAAGTAGTTCAAAGACTATAGCCCTGTGTGTGCCAACAAGCAAAGCGAGCGAGGAAAAAATGTGAGATTTGTGAGGTCGCAGTGCGAAAAATTACATCTTATAAAGAGGATAAACTCTATCCTGATGGAGTTATAAGCACATTTTCATATCGGAAGTCTGAAAAAGACCTTTGATAAGTAGTTATAAATCTATCAGATTTTGATAGGGGCATTTATAAGTTAAAAAGGGCAATTATGAGACTGGAAAATGGACAGTTATTGCGAAGGAAAATGGAAACTTGTCGAAGGAAAAGGTGTTGGTGTCAAAATAAAAGGGGGCACTTATCAGAGGTGGAAATTATACAAATTTATAGGGCACTTGTCAAAGTTAAATGGAAAAATGGACACTTCTTACAAACTAAAAGGGGCACTTTTCCTATGTAAAAAGGCCCCTCTCTGCACCCACCCCCCCCCAAAGGAGCCCCACCTCTGAGCTGAGGTGGTTTTGCTTGTAAAATATCTCGTCTCGTCACCAAAGTAAATTTTCCGTAATTTTTACTCTCTTGTGGGGGGGGGGGGGGGGGGAGGGGCTTTTCATGCTTTTAATAAAAAGTTAGTATATGAATAATAATTAATAAATACGAAATAAAAAAAACAAACTATTCGAGCTCCCATGGCTACGCCACAGCCGTAGGGGTGTCCCCCGTTGAATATTTCCCCTTACTTATTATCATTTTGTTTTCTTATGTATTGTTTATGAATAGCCACCCTCATTCTTTTGCATGTATTTGTTCCTTATTTCATATATTTCTTGTAATTATGTATTTTCTTGAATATTACTGTAACGCCAGTGGAAACCAAATTTCTATGTAACTTGTTTGCAAAGACCAAATAAAATATCTTTTATCTTGTATCTTGTATCTTGTATTATGAATAGCGACCCTCTTCTCGTATTATTCAAATAGCGACCCTCAATCTGCATTATGAATAATGACCCTCATCTCGTATTATGAATAGCGACCCTCTTACCGTTTTATGGATAGCAGTATATAGCAGGTATGAGAAGTTCCACGTTACCCCATATAAACTCCCCCCCTTTTTTTTTCTCGGCTGCTTTTTTTTTCGGTTGCTTTTTTTTCTTTCTCGGTTTCTTTTTTTTTTCTCGGCTGCTTTTTTGTAATGTTTTTCTCGACCTCTTTTTTTTTTCTCGACTGCTATTTTTTGTAAACTCGACCTCTTTTCTTTTTTTGTTCGACTGCTTATTCGTCAACTCGACTGCTTTTTTGTAAACTCGACTGCTTTTTTGTAAACTCGACTGCTTTTTTGTAAACTCGACCAATTGTGACGGCTGTGGCGTGCCATAGTAAGACGGCAACAACTTATTTGCTGACGTCAACAAACTTTCTTCTTTTTTTTAATTCTCGACTGCTTTTTTTTTTTCTCGACTGCTTTCTTTTTGTCAACTCGACTGCTTTTTTGTAAACTCGACTGCTTTTTTTTAAACTCGACTGCTTTTTTGTAAACTCGACTGCTTTTTTGTAAACTCGACTGCTTTTTTGTAAACTCGACCAATTATGACGGCTGTGGCGTGCCATAGTAAGACGGCAACAACTTATTTGCTGACGTCAACAAACTTTCTTTTTTTTGTTTATTCTCGACGGCTTTTTTTTTTTTTTTCATCATTCTCGACGGTGTTTTTTTTTAATTCTCGACTGCTTTTTGTTCTTTTCTCGACGTCTTTTTTGAGTTCTCGACTGCTTTTTTTTTTTTAATTCTCGACTGCTTTTTTTTTTTTGTCGACTGCTTTTTTTTTTCTTTCTCGCGACTGCTTTTTTTTTTTTCTCGACTACTTTTTTTGTAAACTCGACTGCTTTTTTGTAAACTCGACTGCTTTTTTGTAAACTCGACTGCTTTTTTGTAAACTCGTTTGCTTTTTTGTAAACTCGACTGCTTTTTTGTAAACTCGACCAATTATGACGGCTGTGGCGTGCCATAAGGCGCCACCCAAATTTTAACTCCGCGCTAAAACTTCAGCGGCGACCGAGCGCTGCCCTAAAAACGAGCGGTGCCTGGCGGCCGGCTCTCGGTGGCCGGCCAGCCGCCGGGCAGAATTGGTTAAAAACTCGCCGCTCGCCCGCCGAGCAGGCTACTTTTGGGTAATGTGACCAAAGCAATAAGCCAATATTGGGATTGGCGGTATTCGTATAAGGCGCTATAATTATCTCGTTTGACAACGGCTTGTTCAAAATTTATCGATTTTGTGGGGCGCCACAAATGTTAGAAATGGTTATATTTATGAATATTTCAACCGTCTCTGAGCCAATTTTTATCAAACAAGATGATTTTGTCATTTAAATTGTATATTCTTTCATATTTGTCATTCGGTTTTTCATTATCTCACACAAAAAATAATTTTGTGTAGCACCCTCTACAAACATAACTCAACTATCACTTTAAGCATAAAAATAAGCTTTAGTTTTTGTTTTCTCTAAATTATTATATGACCCTTTTGGTTGTTGTAAAGGGGAGGGGGGGGGGGGGAGGTGCGTGGGAGTGTATGATGTTTAAACGATTTCCTAAGCTGGAGGCACATGTATATTTATTATATCAACTATTTTTCAAAGCCCGGATAGTAAGCTTGGTGGGTTTCACAAAGAAGTGGGCGGGCCGGGTTTGCCCCCAATATAGCCGCAGAAGGCCTACATGTCCACAGTTCCGCTAGAATAGAAGGGAATTCCCCACATCATTCGTCATCGTGTCATACTTAGCTTCACTTTTTTAAATCGATTTTCTGTAACTTCATTCATTTGTTTCTAGGATTTTATCTGTTTTCGCCTATGCATACGGAGCACTTTCCCATGGCAATATCCATTATTGAAGCCCATTCCCCCCTATATAAGAGAATACCTAAAAATGTTTTTACTTTTCCCCGCCTAATGGGGAAGTCCACCCTGATATTATGTTGGGCTAGATAAAAGCAGAAAAAGGAGAGAAACTCGTCAGTGTAAGTTTGAGCAAAAACGGATTACAAATTAAAAAGTTATGAATTTTTGAAGTTGCTATATCAATCAAACACAAATGGGCAATTCAGGGAGGTACTTTGCGAGCTCCCATCCCATTTGCCCTGTACTTAAAGCTTCAAAAAATTATATTTTCCCTTAATTTTTTTCCTTCAATCATACATTCACCCTAAATATATATAAAACCAACTTAATATCGGGGTAGACTACCCCTTTAAGGGATTTTTTTTTCCTACAGCAAGGCTCTGTGCCCGCCTGCAAAAGAGCCTGAATCCGTCACTGACATGCATATATTGCAATAATTAAATCTCCTATAGCTGATAAATAAAGTGATTTCCTTAAAAACACTATCAGCTACACGCAGTGTAAAGACGAGAGTTTGGTTCATGCATGATACTTATCTGGAAACATAGACCAGATTCTGGTCGTTTCACATATATTTTACCTTTGAGTGCGTGTGCGTGCTCACCCCACGAATTCACCATTCCCCACGAATTTACCTACCCGAAATTCGGCACGTAATTCTGTTGTACATGATAATATTGCTCGTGTGTGATCGGGCAAGCAGGATAACTAAGAAAAAAGAACAGTCCCAGACAGTGGACTATAACTTTAAACATGGAACTTTTCCCCCTTTTTAATTTTTTCTATAGCGTGAGTGATGTGAGTGATGGCCAGCCTACCAAAACAATGCAACTGTGTTTGCTGCCCTCTCGATGCATTTGATCATGTTCGCTACTTTTCGGTTTGTGTTTGTGCTTATCCGTAAACGAAACAAATCTGGTCAAAAATGTTGCTCGCTTGCTTCGCTTGCTCGTTGATAACCTTGGATGCATTGAATACCACTTTAACTAATGAAACTACAATAACGGGGATACAACATTATCTAAACGAAAATAGCGAAATTAATATTAATATTAATAATAACTAGGTCTTATTTATCTAGGGTAGCTATTACAGTAATAATAGTGCTCATCCTGCGGGCCCTACCATAATTATTACCCCAGCAATTGCCAGGTACCCATTTAGACATGGGAGGAAGGAAGCAAAATGTGCATTGATTTCTCGCCACAGGACGTGAGTGACAGGCTTGGATTCGAACCTCAACCCGCCCCTCGATTATTCACGCACTTCCCTCCCCAAATTTGAGGATTTGCAGGCTCCTCGCTGCTCGAATTCGAGGTTGTGGTTGCCCACATATCAGAACCTTAAACATATGGGGGAGGGGGGGGGGGGGGGGGGGGCAGCCAGGCGCGCCGGAAGCAGTTTGGGATTGGGGGGGGGGGCAAACTTTCCAGGGGGCTCACATTCCAGGGGCAGTGACGTAATGAGAAAAAAAAGTTCGGAAGGGGGGGGGGGGGGCAGACGAAAAATCTGCATCACCACCAGTCCTTACACGTTACATGCAGGTCCCGCGGAACGTTTTTCAAAGTGGAGTATTATCGATCAAGTAGAGCGTAAATAATTGGCGTGGGGTCCAGGACATGAGCCTCGGCAGGGGGTCAAGGGGCTGAGCCCCCGGAAGCTTAGGGGTTTTAGGTATTTAATCACGGTTAGATGAGCATCCAGGGGCCCTCTGTAAGGAAATTGACGTGTTCAAGGGGGGGGGGAGAGCCCCGGAAGCTCAGGGGTTTAAGGTATTTAATTAAGGTCAGATGAGCATCCAGGGGCCGTCTCAGGGCCCTTGGTGGGGGTTCTAGGGGGCAGAGCTTCCGGAAGCTCAGGGGTTTTAGGTATTTAATTACGGTCAGATGAGCATCCAGGGGCCCGCCTTAGAGCCCTTGGTGGGGTTCTAGGGGGCAGAGCTTCCAGGAGCTCAGGGGTTATAGGTATTTAATTACAGTCAGATGAGCACCCAGGGGCTCGCCCTAGGGCCCTTGGTGGGGTCCAGGGGGCAGAGCCCCCGGAAGCTCAGGGATTTTAGGTATTTAATTACGGTCAGATTAGCATCCAGGGGCCCGCCTTAGAGCCCTTGGTGGGGTTCTAGGGGGAAGAGCCCCTGGAAGCTCGGGGGTTTTAGGTATTTAATTACGGTCAGATGAGCATCCAGGGGCCCGCCTTAGAGCCCTTGGTGGGGTTCTAGGGGGCAGAGCTCCAGGAGCTCAGGGGTTATAGGTATTTAATTACGGTCAGATGAGCATCCAGGGGCTCACCCTAGGGCCCTTGGTGGGGTCCAGGGGGCAGAGCCCCCCGGAAGCTCACGGGTTTTAGGTATTTAATTACGGTCAGATGAAGCATCCAGGGGCCCGCCTTAGAGCCCTTGTTAGGGTCCAGGGGGCAGAGCCCCTGGAAGCTCGGGGGTTTTAGGTATTTAATTACGGTCAGATGAGCATCCAGGGGCCCGCCTTAGGTCCTTGGTGGGGTTCGCGGGCGGAGCCTCCGTAAGCTCTGGGGTTTCAAGCATTTAATTACGGTCAGATGAGCATTTTTTATACCTTATTTGTGACATTGGTAGGTCCCTTATTTTTTTTCTCCGTCTTTCTTTCTTTTTCTCTTTAACATACTTTTTCAAAAAGGAAGGCAGGGGGGGGGGGTGGGGGGGGGGGGGGCTCGAGCCCAGCCACTTTGCAGAGAATGACATAAAGGCTTCTAAATAAGCGTATTTCGCCTGACTGTAATTTGGGAATTTCTTATTTCCAACAAAACGCATAAAAAGGTATGACTTACAAAAAAAATGGAGACAAAATGCGTGAAAATCATGTCACAACATCAACATTTGTAAATCACTTGTTTCGAATAAGAAATACATCACCCCCCCCATCAGTACGCCAGCGTTAGGGGCCTCATGTCTTCTCACCCCTATAACAAAAAAAAAACGGACACGCTTTCCCATTCTCCGCACAATATGTCCACGATATGCGCGTATCGCTATTATAGAGACCTCCATTGATAAATACCGTATAGGTGGCATGCGCAATGTCTATGAAATTTAATTCCTGTGAACTTCCCCTGTTTCTTTGAATGGAATTGTATATGTGATTTAATTCAGGTTTTTATTATTGTTACGTTTTCTTTTTGAATAAAAATACAAACCGTGTTTACCTCCTTTACTGTGTTTTTTTTTTTTTTGGAGGGGGGGGGGGGGGGGGCTTTTAGGGAGGGCAAAAATGGCGTTTTACCCCCCCCCCCCCACTTTTTTGACTTTTACTGGGGGGCAACTGCCCCCCCCCCCTGCCCACCCCACTTCCGGCGCCTATGGGGGCAGCCCACTATAGCCCCCCCCTCTCGCCTCATACGCTTTTATGTGTCCGATTACCATTTCCTGGTGACTATGGACCAGGGCAATGATGGAAACCCTACCTCTAGATTGTAAAGCAATGCGTAAACACAAGTATTCAAACCACTTCACCAAATCTGATTATCATTCTTTTAAAAAAGGTCTATTAGTTTTTCAATCGGTTTAACCAAGGCATTCCAGGCAAATTAGTGATTTAGTAGGATGTCATCGCTTCATGAGGATGGGTATTCTAAAGAAACAATACCCTAAACCATTTTAGTGATACAATGCCAGCATATTTAATTTCAATTATAGTCACTTCAATTATATGTTCGGTTGATTAAAAAAAAAACATTTCGGATTCGTCACGAGGAAAAGAAAAATCAACTCAAGTGACGAGTTAACTTGACGTTTATAGCTCATGATCTAGGATGCTATTTTAATGGTACTATAGTAGGCCTGACGACAAGGCTTAGTAATATACGTTGTAAAGATATCTCATTAGGCTTATTTGTGTTCCAACCATAGTTTCCAACTATCATTTTTGCGTTCATGTCGACATGTTGTTGATACTCTTAACCCAAACAAACTTGAATCTTGGAACAGACAGAGAATAATATGTTTAAAATATATTTAATTTGCGTCATTAAAATAATTTTATCAAATATCAATCATCTGATATCTGAAAGTCAACATGGTCAACGAATCATGAACAACACTTATCGTATTATTGTTTGCTTTCAGCACAAAGCTCAATATATCGCTAACATAATATTAAGATATACGATATAGTGATTAACGTTACACGCGATGAAACGTTTTTAAAAACCTAACCATTTGTTTGTATAATCATAATGACCTCTTACCTACACTCCCTCAGACACGTTTTTAAATCAAACATAATTCCTTGGCATTTGTCCAAAATTATCACGCATTGCTTCTCGAACAGTCATAATAAATTCGGGGACTCAATATCAAAACGCACCTGGAAAATAGTTTTGATAATATTTAGACAGTAATGATATCTTTAAGGCTAATAGATATCAAGATGATACTCAAAAGGAAACTACAGTTTCTTAATATCGTATACTAATAATAATAATTAAGTATAGAGCGCAGGAGAACTATCCAACATCAAGTATATAATCTACTGCGCTACAAGAGCTCCTGCCATGCTTATATTTACAGTATTGTATATGGTGTATTATCATCGTCATTATTACATTACATGCTGTTTGTTAAACGAAATAGAAAATAAAACTACCTTCGTCTCTCTTTCTGGTTTTGCCATCACCCAACCCACCATCGAAGCTAACCATAATAAAATTTATTATATTCCACATAGTATTATCTTGCTCTAAGATTGGTCAAAAGTAAATCACGTAATGAAAGATAGTTCGCCCATTATTGATGGGAGAAGCAAAAAGTTCGTTACACTGTGTAGATACTACTACTATCTACACAGTGCAACGCACCTTTCACTGAAGAAAGAGGTACTATCTACACAGGGCAACGCACTTTCACTGAAGATTATCCAAAAGCGCACTAAAACAGGCGTAATTAAGCGCGCATTACCATTGCGCGCACCGCACCCTCCAGGGGTTGGGTTAAACTTAACCTTTTTTGGTGTGAATTTTGGCCTAGGTGTCTTTCATGATAATGCATACACGTCCTTTTCTTTTTGTAGTTAAATCGTTTTAGATGTGGAATATAAAGCAAATAATCACCTTTTCGTTCAGGCGATGGCAAACTATCACTTCCTCGTCGATCAGAATGTATACGCTATCTTTCCTCAGCTTCGCTTTGGAAAGATAGCTACATCCAGATCGCCTCGGAAGGGATAGTTTGTCCCATCACCTTCACCAACGGTAATTATTTGCTTAATATCTTACAAGCTGGGTAAGTATTTCTTTCACAGCAGAACCGATCAGATAGGGAATCCCGCTCAAATATAATGTTATTGCTGTTTTCAGGGTAGCTTTACTTATTTTCATATTAATGCTTTCAAAAATAGAAACATTAACCAAAGTACCTGGTAATCATATCAAATTAGTCAATTAAGAGAGCATGAATAGATTGAAGAAAAATATCAAGAGGAAAGAAAACACACGCATTTAAAAAAAATTCTTATGGAGACTATTATAGACCATACATCTTTAATTGATCAGTATATCATCGAGGCCAGTCTTGAGATCAGTATGCCAGTAAACGATTGCATTAATAATTAAATGTGTACCGCTCTACTTTTGATAACCTTCATATTTCGCCTGTTACACCCAAGGATGAGGGAGGGGGGGGGGGGGGGCATGCAGGGCGGCTTGGTGTAAGACAATCCTTGGTCTCCCTCCCCAATAATATTGACCCCACGCCTCTCATCATTTGGACCTCTTTCATTACTATTCCCCTCAAGTTATAGCCCGTTGTCAATGTAACTCAACTGCAATCGATTGCTTTAGACAGCCCAACCCATTTAAAACAATCCAAGTATACTCGTAGACGGACAACCACCCCCTCATAATATCATAAGTAGGCCCCATAATCAACTACCTTTTAAGATTCCTTACTATAGAGAAGGGGTCTCAAAACCCGTACCCGGACACCTACCCCTCGACATCCACCCCTGGATAACCACCCCAGTCAACTACCCCCTAGGGCAGCTACCCCCTAGGACAACTACCCCCAAGGGCAAACCACCCTCTAAGACGACTACCCTCAAGGACAACTACCCCGGACAACTACCCCCAGATAACTACCCCCTAGGACAACTCCCCCCGACAACTACCCCCTAGGACAACTACCGTCTAGGATGGTTGTCCTAGAGGATGGTTGTCATGTATAGGGGGTAGTTTGTGTGTGGGGTAGTTGTGTGGGGGGAGGGGGGGGGGGTAGTTGTCCGGGGTAGTTGTCCTAGGGGGTAGTTGTCGGGGGGTAGTTGTCCAGGGGGGGGAAGTTGTCGTAGGGGGTAGTTGTCGTAGGGGGTAGTTGTCTGGGGGTAGTTGTCCCGCGGGGTAGTCGTCATAGAGGGTGGTTGCCCTAGGGGGTAGTTGTACTGGGGGTAGTTGACTGGTGGTGGTTATCCAGGGGGGGGGGGGAGGGGGGGGGGGACTCTTCTTTGTCGGTCCAGATGTGATCTCTATGAAAGCTGTAAGGTCCGATACATGGGATGCCATTCGCCTGAAAATTATTATGGTCGATCGCTTACTGAAGTAGAACAACGTACAATATGATTACTGGAAATCCGGGCACGACTCAAGCATAAATGCTTAACAAGACTTAGACTTATCCACCCCTAAATTGTACAGTAATGACACTATACTGAAGATAATGGGGCTTTTCGGTTCTATATCTATGGGAAGATCAACTTTAAACGACTTGTCGCACAGTATCAGGTTATGAACTTTAAACTTTAAATTTTGTGAGCAACAATAATGATACTTCATTCAGAGGAAAGGGATAAATCTATACATTTCTCAGCGGCGAATCCAATATTTTTTTCAAAGGAAGTGGGGGGGGGGGCGGGGGTCGAAGCCAACGAGTGCGATATAAGTCCCATACAAATATATCAGCTTGCAGCTCTCAACTATATAAAGTGATACTCTGTGCTAAGCTATAATTACATTCAATTGATCCTTATTTAATAACTGATAACCTTGTATTGTATTATACAGGTAACTCGGCTTAGAATGGACGTACATGTACATTGTAAACAAGCCTTGAAAACATAATCAACAACTGTCACTTTACTCTGTTGTAAAACTGTTGCAAAACTATCAGAATAATGATGGTGGAAATTGAGAACGTAAGAAGAGTATCATTGATTAATTTTCATTACATGTCTGGAAAAAACACGTTTCAAAATGCTACAACAGCGAACATACAGTTAATAACTAAATTATTTATACCTTTACCAAGTTTAGTTATTTTTTAAGTGCAAATGTATTAGTCCCAATTTAGGCTCCTGATAATGTGAAATATCAAAACTTACATCTAAAAGTATTCAACAAATGCCCCAATTTAACCAGTCCATCTTTCATTCTTGAGTAACGAAATTTTTTACAAAGGGTATAAGAATGATTTAGTTGTTAACTGTGTTACTTCACCCTGTTTGGTCAACGCAAATACTCAATCATCTACCAACATGTAAAACATGTTCCCACCTTGAGCACTATACACATACACTGTACCCTTTAAAGGGCCTTGTTAACATTGTTCAGATGAGATAAAATGGTGCTAAGGTAGTGACTTCAATCCTAGATGTACCCTTTTGGGTGGGGTCCAGGGGCAGAGTACAAACTTAAGACTTTTGAATATATATATATATGAATTATGTAATGGGCTTGTTTTCCTTTCTAATGGATCCGTACAACATGGCAGAGCTTTGGAGGGGTAGGGGGGGGGGGGGGGGTGTTAGAGGCCCTGCGGGCGGAGCCCCAGGGCGCCCTCCAGTTTTAGCAATTTACAATCTTTAAGATAGAAACTCACCCTCTCTCCTAAGGACACTTTTATTCAACAGCGTGTTGTCTTGGGAACCACGTCTACCTTTATTAATGGGATCCAGGGTCCGCCTGGATAGCTGTCGTGAGCGAAAAACTCGTCTCTTGCCCGAATATTCACTTTGAAAATTATGCATTTACCTTTAAAATAAGGACTTTGAGAAGCACTGCTATAGTGGATGGTTATATTATGGGGTCAGTTGCCCTTGTGGACATTTCTTAGTGGTTAGTTATTGTCCAGGGTGGATAGAGGGGTCGGTAGATATCAGATGGTGGTAATCGTGGGGGGGGGGGGGGAAGGGGCTTGCATGTGGGGTACAATTTCGATTGGGGGGGGGGGGGGGCTGTCGTCTCTTGCCCGAATATTCACTTTCGTTTCCGAAAGCTAAGTGAATTTGTTTTTTGTTTTGTTGTACATGTAAATCAGCTAATATTGACTATAGTAATTTGAAAAATGTATTGTATTAGCGAAAAGATTAACGAACACTTATAGACGCTGCTTGAATATCATGCCATGTTACGTATTGTGTTGGCTGATTTTTTATTTTTATTCATTTATTTGGTATTGTTTCCATAATGTTGCCCCGTCAGTAGTTAAAATACTATTATACATGGGGGCCCTGCATTACGTAGACAATACAGAAGACATTCATGTACATATTAGTTACATGGTGAAATAATAATCAAGATGGTTTTTCCAGGAATTAAAAAATGGAAATTCCAGAAGGCTGAGGAAGAAGAAGCAGAAGGACGAGAAGAGAAAGGAGAAGAAAGAGGAGGAGGAGGAAGGGTAGAAACAGGAGGTGGGTGAGAAGAAGAAGAAGAAGAAGTAGTAGTAGTAGGAGTAGTAGTAGTAGTAGTAGTAGTAATAGTAGTAGTAGTAGTAGTATTAGTGGTAGTAGAAGAAGAAGAAGAAGAAGAAGAAGAAGAAGAAGAAGAAGAAGGAGAAGAAGAAGAAGAAGGAGAAGAAGAAGAAGAAAAAGAAGAAGAAGAGGGAGAAAAAAAAGAGAAGAAAAAAGAAGAAGAATACAAAAAACGAAGAAGATGAAGAAGAAAAAGGAGGAGGTGGAGGAGGAGAAGGAAGAGGAGGAAGAGAAGGAGAAGGTAAAGGTAAAGGCTCCAATGACCGAACAGATAATTTTATCCTTTAAAGTTGTGGATCTCATTTCCCATTAGAATACATTTTGAATAATAAAGTTTTCTCGTTTTGAGATCAGGCCATTTTGATCAAGCAAATATAAACTGACGATCTTGAACAATATTAATATGTATCATCTTCTCTTAAAGAAAACATTTGTCATTTTAAAGCTCTTTCTGTCCAATAATAGGCTAACAACAATAGGCCAAGTAAAATAAATATGTATCTTGAGATTTCGAAACTTCATGTTTCGATCATAGGGCTCACTTGCATGAACATCAATCATAAAAAACATTATCCTGTTGACTGAATACTGTACCATCATACCAGAAGGAAAATACGATTGGGTTATTCTAGGCAAAAGTCACGTCCGTCAATTATCAAGTTCGGTATTTCGAGGCTAACCTAGAACAAGAACGCATCTTAATCTTGCAAACCTACATAACCTGAGTTAAAACACCCAGCCCCGGCATGGAAAAACTACCACTATTATCAACAGTTATCGTGTTATTCATTTTATTTCACCAGAGTGTTAATGTGTCGTCTTCGTGTGAAGTTGCTACAAAAGATGCATTTCAAATACAACCAACAGATCAGGTCATCCGCGAGGGGGAGAATGCATCCTTCACTTGTTCTGTCCCAAACTTCAACCAAAATCTTGATTCGGTGACATGGGATATTGTTGACGATATATACCATAAGCATTTTGTAGAGCAATACACTAAAAGTACACATGTTTTCACTTCAACTGTTGTTGTCCATAATGATGGGGATGAAACGCAATTCTTTCGCTGTACACTGACAAGAGGTTCCTCCGGATGCTATTTTTCACAAAGAGGAAGGACAATCGTTCAACATTTTCCAACTCAGAATGAGGTAAAGTGTCAACCACAAAGTCCAACGGCTTTTGAAATTGGGGATACCACAACAATCGAATGTTCTGCTCCCAGAGGTAAACCAGTTGTTGATATTGCTTTTGTTTCTGAGAAACAGATGCCTTTCAGCATTCATCAACCAAGACCGATGGAAACTAGAGCGACAAGAACCATTGTCCAAGACCTCACTTTTACTGCGGATCTGCACTTTATGAACATTACTTGTCGAGTAACAAGTCAATCTGTATTTCCTGGTCTTGCTCTCCATTGCCCTATCGGACCATTCATAGTATATCAAACACCACAGGTCAGAGTAGAGCCACACGTATTAGCCGTTCAGCATTTGGATGATGTGATAGCAGTCTTATGTATTGCGAAAGGATATCCCGACGTGTTCTCAATTTCCTGGGCTTGTTTTCCTCAAGAGTATTTCGAAGGCTGTAGTACAAGATCTAACGAATTGAATCTAAATATCAACTGTTCTCTCGCTTCAAACCCTCAAGATATCGAAATAACTATAACTTGCTCAGCAACAAATTCCAGAGGACTGGCACACAACACGTCAAGAATCATGATTCATAGTTCTGTCTGGAATCAATGCAAACGGCGGATGACTACAACCACATCTCCTACGGAACAAATTGGTTCATATCTTCGACTTGAACAAAATTACGCCAGTTACACAGGAAACCAACAACTGATGGTTCAGGTTGCCTGTGTATTTGTTTCACCGATCGAGAACATCAGCCTTCTTGATCTTGATCTGGTTTGTCATTTTGGCCGGCAGATTTTAATGCCTGATGCTACTGAGAAACATGTCGAGTTTGTTTTTACATTCACGATTCAAGATATTACATCTTTTAAGACAATTCCACCTGTCACATGCAGGGCCAATACTACTTTTGGTATCTATGAACAAGAAATGAATATTACACTGAATCATTTGCCATTTGTAACAGGTTCAGTTCCGATTCTTACAACAAATGGTGAAGGCAATGATAACACCGCAAATGTTGTTAATTGGTTTGAAAAATATAAATTTGTGTTTATTGTGGTAGGGGCCATAATTCTAATTGCTTTATTGTTCATCTGTGCTATTGCAGTCATTTATTCACTTTTGCATAACCGTTTTAAAAAGTGGACCAGGCAGACATTAGAATCCAAAAGGAGTGAAGTAAATATACCAGAGGAGTTAAACTGCAAGGATCGAGATGATGAAAATCTGAGCACGATCAGCTATTCTGCATATGAGGTTCCAATGGCTGTCGTCAGCAATGAGAAAACACAAGCACAGAGCCAAAATAATGAAACAACTATGTTTTGTGAAATATACTCTAGCTGTTCCAATAGTCAGTCAGAGGAAAGCATTTCCTCTGGATATAGTGTCAGAGAGTAATTTAGATCTAAGGCACTTCCAAAGTTATGATGAACCAAAATTTGTATTTGTATCTTTTCATTTGGAAACTTCGTTCCAATGAAATCATAAATTTGGGGTTTGCGGTTAAAGGTAGGACTAATGTAAAGTTCTGTGAAATTTTGAAAATTGAATGGATAGTAATTCTTTGAAATGTTGATATATTTGGATGCCCCTGTGGATGTAATATAAGCACTAGGAAATTTAGTCTCTAAAACACTTCTACCTTCGAAAATTGAAAAATCAAATTTACCGATGCTCCCTGTAAAGTTTTGTATATTTCAAATAGAGCCTAAGGCCATTCCATGGTAGCTGCGACCATGAAAATATCAGAATATGTAGTTCTGATACATAATTGCTAAATATGAATAGCAAATCGGTAGATTGTAATCAAGAAACATTGTTTTAAAGCTAAAGTAATGTCAATCTTGAGAGGGAGCTATACAACATAGAGAGTTTATTATTTACAATTTCATCACCTTAGACTCGATTTCAACCACGACAACGATTATTGAATATTGTAAACTCGCATGTTCTTCCAATTTGTTCATTTGAACCAAATTCATGACCCCATACCAAAACTTTATATTACCTTTAAGAGAGGTATTTTCGCATGAGAGGAGTCCTGGGAAGGACTGGTGAACCAGTTTAAGAATACAAAGAAAGATCGAGGCTCGACGTTCCAAACAGATTGAATGTTCGTCAATCAATCCTTAATTTCTCTACTTCTTTCCATACAATACCAAGTAATCTTCCATAAGAAAAGAAGTCCCCCAAAAGGGCACCCCTCTCACTTTCTTTTGTTTTCCCCTTTAAAACCCTACAATACTTTTTTGGACTATACCCACACGGTGTAACCGCAAACATACCACCATGCATATTACTTAATTCCAATGGTACATTAATTATTTGATTCGGCTCTAAAGTCAGGACTAGATATCCGTTTATAACTTCTTGTATATTATTAATGTGTAAATATGTAATAAATGCAACATTTTGATATTTTGCAAGATCGTTTGGACACTAGGTCATGATGAATTAACAAAAACGTCACGGCGAAAATGAAATCGACAAATACAACTATACTTTGTAAAGACAAAACCTGAATAAAAAAGGGAAAAGGGATATTTAAAGATAAAGTTTCGCACTGGTAACGCGATGAAGTTGTGAAAAGAAAGATGTTCGGAAGGATTGGGGAAAGAATGATTATAAAATACACTAGCAGGAAAGTAATGTGAGGTATTGTGGTGATCAAAACGAAATTGAGTCAGTCTTACCGAAATATAGATGAGCTGCACAACAGTTTGTTGCATGAAACTTATCATTAATAGTAACTCTACAATTAATGGTAACTACTATGGTATTATTGCTCAATAGACAATCAAAATGGGTACCTGGTAGGAATTTATTCCTTGAAATGCTAGAGCGCCGTATGGCAGCCGTGCTAAAGCCAGGGTAATAATCGGGAGCGCCAGGAGTGTCAAATCTGACTGACATGAACGCTATCCAAGAACCCACTATTATTTATATTATTATTAAAATAAAGTATTCCATGGAATTTACCATCGATGGTAAAGTTACCATCAATGATCAATTTTATGCAACGGGACCCAGAAATGGCTATACTGGACGACAGACCCACTGACGCATATATGTTTGGTGCATACAATGAAATGAACGTACCTTCTTTTCTGTGTTTTGTGTTTAGTGACCAATCTTTATTTCTACATATTATGTGAGATGTTATATCTGTGTAAACAAAATGAATGGTGATTAACTGTATCATAGACTATAGCTTTTTGGACCATTTACAAATTGATTGTCGATCGGAATATGACAGGAATAGACAAAAGAAACGTTGCTTCCAAACAAATTTTCCAAAGAGAAATTATAAACAGATTGGAAAGTCAGTCAAATATAGATATGACCAGAAAGTACACGTTTTTACCAAAAGGTTGGTTACGTGTATTTAAAAAAAAGAAATAAAAAGTGGGCACAAAACTATTAATACAACTTAATATCAATTCTTTGTTATGGCAATAATGGTGCTTTTGTGATTATGTTAGTTTGATTTGCATCATTGTATCTTTGAATGTAAACCATGTATGCCTAATAAATCCTCTGATGAGGCAAAGACAGACAAAAAAACTGTATATCCGATGTTTTTTTCAAGGTATGTGAAATCGTTTACCTATTTTCTTTAATTTAATATGGTAAATAAATAATGTATTTGTACCAATCAAAACTTATTTATTTATGTGATAAGAATATAATATTTACTCATAATTTGCAATAATTCCGTAAATCTGAATCCGAGAGTGTTTATATCATTTGACACTACCTCTTATATGTAAGTAGTCTTTTCTCCATGTATAATTATGAAAGCCGATCTATTTATACTATCGTTTGTGTAATTGAAAGAGTGTCTTTTTCTTTGGAATAGTATGTACAGAAAAGAATATTTGAATAAAGATGATATAAATTCACAGAATTATTATTCATATCATGTATATCACAGTACATTGTATCATCATTGATTAGATTCTACAATGCAAATACAACGTTAATTACTTGAGCCTTTCTTTCAAAGTATATAGAACAAGAAATGTCTTGTTAAATCACAAATAAGAAATTACACTATTTGGAAAGCTTATTCCATTAAAAAATACGATGGATTGTGTTTTAAGTAATCTAGTAATAATTTCTAAAAATGTTTTTTGAGACGGGCTTTTAAGACCGATGTCAGCACTTGCGTACTGATGGGGACTTTGGGCTACTTCCCCTAAAGTTCGAAGCCAAACATTAAAAAAGGAAAATAAAAGGAAAGAAGAAATAGAAAGGAAAACGAAATAAAATTAATGAAAATAAAAAAGGAAGGAAGAAAAGAGCTAAAATTATATTTTAACGTTTAACGCCTATAATACGTTTGTATACAGCAAACTACATAAAAGTCGTATTCTCTCTTATTTTGGCGGCCGATCCAACGGATACTATATATTTGTGTGGGCTCATGACGCCTCTGCCTGTCAGAGCGGCAAACCCCGATCGGACGAGCGAAATTCTCGGACGGTAAATGGGGACATCATCCTCGAGACCAGCAGCTACCGAGCTGCAACGCCCGATCGAGCTCCAGATATGTTTTTAATCGAATTAAACACAGGGACCTATATTTCAGGACGAGGACTTTATTAATGCTAAAATTTTAAATTCCAAGTAAGATAAAACGCATATTTTTGGGATACGAGTAATCAAAATGATTCAAATGACATTGTCATGAAAATATGAAAATGCAGTCAAAGTTCAATCACGAAATGTGAGAAGACCAACAAACCATTTTTTTTCTTGTTTGAATGTAAATTTCATCAATTATCTTTTCATTCCTTTCCGGAGATCATTTCTAATAATGATCAGGATGATCTTATTCTTAACTGACATACATGCATTGTTGAAGCTCAAAAAAGTTATTTTCACCTATACCTGAACTCAAACTTCCCTTTGGAGTATATGAATAACAGCTTTGGACAAATTACTCGCCTATATTTATATAGAAGTTAATATTCGTTAATATTAAACAGGAAAAGTTGCATTAATACTTCTATATGAAATGGATTGTACACCTTTACAAGGTGTGGATAGGTAATGAAGGGTAAAGTACAACATGAATATATAATATAGACAGAATAATGTAAACAGATTAAACTAATACTATAATGATGAAAAGGGATGAGAATATGAAAATATTAGTGCCGACGATATAGCTCAAAAACTAGAGGTGACGTGGTTCACCACTCATAATCTTAGTCCAGCAATAACGTCCTTTGTCAAGACTTTTGGTGGGGGGGGGGGGGGCTGACGTCTCTTAGGGGAGAGGCGTTCGGGACGAGGCATAGGGGTACAGACGATGTACTTACATGCGATGTACTTACATGCACACATGTCAAATAGGTTATCGATTTACAAACACGGCAAACTTTGTGATTGGCTTACTCATATGATATCGTCATAGATCATTTAGCTAGGCTGATGTTTTTTCCCCGCTCAACCATTTTTCACGCCATTATGCAGAACCGGGGATGAGGAAACTTTATCTATCTATCGTCTGTACTGAAGTTCTTTAGAGTACATTCGTATTTACAAAGAGTAAGTTTGCCTACATCACCATAATCACCTACATCACCATAATCACCTACATCACCATAATCAATTTACTTTGTGATACGAATAAATAAGTCTTCATGGGTATAATTTTATTTCCCTTTAAATATATTTTGATTTGATGCCGTTATTATTATTATATTTATTGTTTGAATCATAAGTCACCACGAATTAAAATTGGGATCGTAAGTATTATTACAATTATCAATAATAAGATTACAGTGAATAGTGCATTTTAAAGAGTTTGCTAGAATTTTTCTATTACAGTGAGGAATCCTGATTTCCCAAGTAGCCCATACCCATCCGTGTAGTAAAAATAGCACTACACACACACACACACGCCCACATGCAAGCAGCAATTACAGAAAGAGCAGTAATATTATACGAACATAATCATAAGCAGGGGGTAAGTATAATAAATATAAACAAAAGTATAAAATACTTTAACATTAAACTCCAATTAGGCCTAACACCTAGTTTTGATTCCGTTATGTCTTTCAGATTTACCAGGGAGGCGAGACTCACCTCTTTGGTCTAATGAACGCCTTTTGGCAGGTTTTAGCAGCGTGAATGGTGATGAATAGTGTAGCAGCCTAACATTTGGATGAAATAGGATAACAACAAGTCATTGTATCATCAAATCATTATACATTTCACCGTTGATCAAAGTAAAGATCCTTGAAATTCTTTCAGACTTCGAAGCAAAGAGTAGTTTGTGCATACACTTTGATGCGGGATACAGCATCTTTTTTATCTATATCTGCCAAGTAAACTTAAACTACTACACTGTCTTGACGAGTTTTCTTGTCTTGACGGAAGAAGGCTACCGACAGACGGTCGACTCCAGACTGTTTCTACCACCAAATGGTTTAGCTAAAATCACAGGAAGACGAGTGGACCAACAATACGCATCCTTACATCGTTTTCAGCTGCCATTTCTACGACTCGATTTTTCATCAGTGATTCAAATAAATTCAGAGAATAACGGTTTTGTTTAATTTATCGCTATTCTATTATTCTAAATACGTTTAATACGTGTATGTATGTCATTCAAACCAAGTAATCAAGAGAAAAACAAGAAGAAGTCTTTACCCGTGCTTCTGAAAAACAATCAGACTGAGTTTGATATTTCTATACAATTGTAAGTAGAGTACGCTTTTTATACACTGTCTCCTGTAATCAGACGCTCTTGAATTGTCATCAAAAAGTAATTATGAATGTCATAATCAATCTCATCTGGCTACTTTGCTGTACAGTCCAGTATGGCACAGGATTAGAAGTATATTGCGAAGGAAGAGAAGCTGTATTACGTTTTAGTTTCCCAAGAAGAGATATTGATGTTACTTTGCAGATTGGCAATCGACATCCCTTTTATATATGGTGGTATCGGTCAATTGTTAGAGTCCGGTCTCTACAAACACCAGATCAACCGTTTTCAAGTTAAGCAAACTGATACTGATAATCATTATAATATAATATTGATTATATCAAATGTGTCCCGTGAAGATGATGGGACATATATAAGCCTTGTATACGTAGATGGAGAAACGGTAACAGATCTTACTAAAAGAATTGCCCTTTCTATTGAATACTCTCCTGGAGACCCACACTGCAGGTATGTATCACCATCAAATATTGATGTCATTCGTGATACATGGGACATCATTGAGTGTACAGCTGCCATTGGTACTATGCCTGGGTATATTGTTTGCTTTCAGAATAATGAAGCACTTCCCATACGTGGCAACCTAATGAAGAACTCAACTACATTGTCACAGCAAATCTGGGTGAAGAGGGATAATTTCTTTTCATGTTGTAGCTCAGATTACAGTCTTCATGTCAATGCATCGTCTTGCAAAGAATTTACTAGTCCTGCTAGGGGAAAGGAAAAGAGTGTAACGATTCCTCAGTTACCTTTTGTATCATCAACAACATCAAATCACATTTTTTCTGCTGAAAATGTAACAACTACAGGCATTCTATTTGATAAAGTAGAATACACTCCTAGTACTCAAATTTCAACTATTGAGGTGCTAATACTGACGGCTGTTCTTCTCGTATTTGCTGTATTGATAATTCTGTGCATCGAAGTAAGGAATATTAGACATAGAATTGCTCTGATTAATCAAAACGAAGCAGATATTGTAAATAACGAAAACGAAGAGTATATGAGTTGTCAATCGCGATCTCCTGCAATCGATGACTATCGAATATGTAAGGGTCTAAATGACGAGCACTTCCGTATGTGAATAAAGTTTTTCCAATCTCTAAGAAACAAAACTAAACAAACTAACGGCTTTTTTAAAATCATTTGATTACTCGAATAGCCTAAATGACTGTTTTCCATTAGTGCATTTCCAAAACGCCTCTTTATTTAATGAATTCATAACCTCGTTTCATTTCAATGTTTATTACATATTTTCTATTTCTATAGCGATTTTCATTATACAACCCGCGTGGATCTCATTTAGGAGCAACGTGTACATGCCCTCTTTCGTATTTCCATCTTTTATCTTATGGTTTGCATTTCACATAATATAATCAAATGATATTACCAGTTTGCCTCGATTTACACTTTGCTCTCTTTGCCTCTCTGCATAGTCGCTCGTTTGCTACATGAGCATATTTGCACAGAACAATTGCACTAATTGACGGAAGGACTGTATCGTCAGGGAACAAGATTTACCTTGCGAAATTCCATGAAAATAAGCTACTGATACTAAGAACTGGATAATTTGTGTTCTCTAGCCGGAACAGAATAACCTTGAACAATAAAGATGTGCAAAAGATTTATTATGTTCATCTAAGATTTGATTCAACAATGAAGTGCGATAGATTGTAATATTGCATGTGGCTTATCTTATACTGGAATGACTGTTTACATGGTGTTAAGGCAAACACCTCGGGACCAGTTAGCATGGTGAACAATTGATATATTTTACAACCTAATACATAGCAGAATATTTACATGAACTCTACAACGGCTAATACACAATGACATTTAATAGGGTTGTTTTCCTTGCATATCTATCTCTAATTCTAATTCTATCTATAACTCTAAGAATGAACCTCTTTGTACAGTCACTTATATTACGGAAATGTTGTTACAGGGAATATTGAGAGTCTGGACCTTTTGGTAGAGTCACTTCCATATGTACATGTTTTATATATGTCCTGCTACAGAAATAATTCTAAGACTATAGAGGCTTTTTGTACAGTCACTTGTATTATACTGGTATTATGTATTTTTTTGGCTGTAATAATGACCGCTTTTTTGATACTTTGCCCACGGTTTATATTTCATGAATGCGCGTTATAAGTGTACTCGTTGTTTTTATGTTTATTTTTATTGTTTGGCTTGAAATACAGCTATTAGCTGATGTAGGTAACCCAAACCATGAGTGGTAAATAAATATTAACGAAAAATATAAATAGAAATGGTGTTACATAAAATATGCTTAGTCGGGACATTTCGGTACATTGCGAGCGTACATTGTATTAAATGTGTATATATATATATCTATGTAAATACCTCACACTTTTATGGATAGTTATCCATAATTTTTAAAGTCAGTGATAGCATGGCATTTCACTGGACTTCACTGGAGGATGAGTGCCCCCTTCCCCATTACACGACCATGTATGACTTTCCAGAATAATGTGGAAAGCAGTTGTGTAACTGACAATGCCATCATGTAAGATTAAACTACACAATATGTTATATAGATTTTATAGTAATGTTAGTTACCAAAATGTAGTAAATAATTACAGTAAAGAGTGAAAATGCTTTTTGGAGATAATGGACAGGTATAAACTAGACAGTTGTTACTTTCTAAAAATTATCTATAAGTCATAGCTTCTGGGAGATTAATATTCATGCGTGGCACCAAGTCAGTGACTGCCTGGTTTTTGTGAGAGGCGGGAAAGGCCGTTAAACACAAGAGGGCTGTAGTTATAGTTGAGGATGCCAATGACAGACTAAAATAATTTTATAAATACGGGGAAGGTGTTCTGTGCTGATCGCATGATTTAACTCCGGGGAAAATGTACATGACACTGAACCAAAGAGTGACACTGACAAAGGAACAAGGTTTGATTTCTAGAAAAGAGAGTAATTATAATAGCCTAGGCCTTCTCGAAAGAAGCTATGGATAGAAGATTATGGAATTGTTTCTTTTTGAATTACATGTAGATGCATTGGTGTACAGTAGGCATACACTGCCTGTGACTTGTAAAAACATGATTTATTTTTAAATTACAATGATTTTCAGTAGACTGAAGATTAAAGTTCAAGCTAAATATTATTCCTTGGTATTGAGTAGCCAAAGTGTAATGTTGGAATATTTGTTGATGATGGTTGATGGTTGATGAAGTGGTAAGAGAGTTTAGATCAAACGGTCGAGTGAAAGTCAGATAGCAAAGAAAGTGAGATTAGTATGATGTCATCGGTATGGGTTGAGCTCTGATGCTATGTACAGGTAGTTCCCAGTTGCTACTAAGAGACTATGAGAGTGTTGAATTAGAATGTGAAGTAAGAGGCACATGCTATTCTAGTGCTCATGAATTATTGCAAAAGCCTGGAGTATGTGGTCATCTGGCTAGAATCCAATACATATGCAAGTACAGAGTGTGTGTGACTGAGTAGATGAGAGGTATCATTTTCGTGAATTGGTGTACAAGAGTTTGAATCCTACCAGAGATCCTTGACATATTTTCTCTTTATTATTTAGACCGTTGTCAATTGGTTTAAAAAAAGGCTGTTTGGGAAATTTTGTGACGATCTTTGTAAAAACTTTTTTTTTTCAAAGAGAATGTTAAAGAAAATCTATGAGCATGTTTCTAAATTTTCAAATGGGTCTAAAGTTACTATTCAGGCATTTAAATGGTGATTTTCGTCTTAATGACTTAAAAAAAAACTATGTACATACATATTTCAAACTACACTACGGATAGGCCTTTGTATTCATAATCTTTGCATACAAAGATATTAAAGATGATTTTAATAAGGAAATAATCCAGAAAAATTCACGTTTATAGCTATGGTAGGCCATCAAAGAGATTGTTGAGTTTTGTTGCAGAGGGTGCTACACACATTTTTTTTTTTTGTGAGATAATGAAAAATCATCTTTGTTTGAGCAAAATCGGCTGAAATATCCATAAATATAACAATTTCTAATATTTGCAGTGCCCCATAAAATTAATATTCAGTAATTTTGAACCAGCCGTTGAAAAACGAGATAGCGCCTTATACGTTTTATTCCATCTAATGCCAACATTTGCTTTTTGTTGGCTTTGTCGTGTTGGTTATAATACGCACAACCAGCCGGCCTGTGTATTGTTAATATTAATTAATTGATTAATTAACGGTCACCGTATTTTTTCTAAAAGTAGCATTTAATCTAAATTCACACATTTTGGGTTCTGAAAGGGCACTAGAAATGTCATGAATAAGAACAAGAGCAATAATCATGCACTTTAAAAGTCAACTATCCCTATTTAATTCCTATTTTGCATGCCCTCTACGTTGAGTATGATACAAAAAATTCTGCGCTAACGAAAATTTACGACAGTTAAGTGTTTGGCCTTGATCGACATGCATGTCTATTAGTGGCAAATCTTTAACATACTGCTTAGTTTGTAAAAACCCTTATTTAAGAAATATTATGATAAATGGCATGGGATTATCACAAACAAAACGGATATATACAAAATATTTATAGAAGATATGCAACTCTATCAACACAACGTCTTTTGTCAGTCATCCAAAGCGTTATCGGTTATGCCTCCTTCGAGGTATTATTAGCAATAACATAAATACATACATTATGATTATTATTATTTATTTATTTATTGCTATATAATGATCAAACAGTAGCACAAAGCTGAAAGGGTCAATTTACACAAAATACAGTGATGTATATAATTAAATACATGTACAACAGTATAACAAAGCATATAGTAAATAAATCAGTAACATAATGACAATATCAAATAATTGTATTGCGGTCGTTTGTATACATTATAACAGAATATATAAAAGAGCAGGTGAAGGTATTTAGCTCATGAAAGGGAGAATGATAGAGCGAATGTGGTAGAAAAAGAGAGGATGAGAGAAAGGGGGTACAATGAGAGAAAGGAAGCGAGAGAGAGAGAGAGAGAGAGAGAAAGCAAGGAATGAAATGAACATAAGTAAATAATCATATTATTCCTAATTAACAAAACAACACATTGTTTGACAATAAATCAAGGTCTTACAACAACCACTGATAGATTTAAAAAGAACTTTACCTTCTTTCCAAATTTATTCAGTCTTATGATGATAATAGAAAAATATTGCTTTCATTTGGTGCCACTCCTGGCTACTTGGCATCAAACCAGTGTAACATGTAGTCTACATTAGGAACATAATAAAATGGACATTTCTGATATTAAAATTTAGCATACAGGGCTCGCCAAAGTGAAATGTCTGAAAAGCTCCGTAAGCAACACACTGGCAATGTTTCCATAGTTTTTGATAGTCTAGTGAATACTCCCTGACTTTATATTCACTTTAAATCTTGTTTAATGTTCCCATATTGTTAAGTTAATAGTGGAATCACATTATTACCATAATACCGTCAGTTCAGAGCAAAAGCGGCAACAATGGAGTTGTATATATTATGATTGCCAATATTAATCAAATCAACACCATCATATTATCAAGTTTTACTTGCAATTATCAAAGGACTTTTTAAAGGTATCAGCAAGAACTAGAGTCTTCATTAGACACTCCAGAGGAAGAGCCTGAATTGCTTGACCAAGTATCAGAAAAGCTTGAAGAAGTGTCATCTCGGGAATGGTCTCTTTGACATTCATGAGCTATGATAGCCAGATTCTTATCAGTTTTGTCAAGGGTGGGTATGGAGATCGGCACTTCATAAGGGGGCTCTATGCTGATATCATCAAGATCAAACATTTGGCCTGTATTTCCTTCCTCATTTTGGTCGCAATTGCTAGAACTAGATGTTTTACTAGGACCCCTCATGAAATATCTGCACAGAGCAACGGATATTCCACCAACAACACATGGTATTAGGCATACAGCAAGAATTACTCCAACAATTAACATCAAAACCTTAAACTCAGTGTCAAAGACATGGTTCATAAAATGAGGAACGTGTGGATAAGACTTAGTTGAAGTTATACTTTGGTTATATTTATTAACAATCATTGTACTTTTGGTCACAGCATCATTATCAAGTCCTTGTTTATACCCTGTTTTTGTTGTGGGATTCGTTCCATACCAATGAGAGTTGTTTGCAACGTAAGTGGGATCTTTTACCGATAGGCCCACACCTCCTACAGTTGACCCAGTCATATCCATCGACGGAAAATCAAGAGACACATTAATGGAATTTTCATATAATCCCAGGAGGTTTCGGCTTCACATGAAACGGTGAAATACATATTTAAAGAAGATATATTATTAATGCTGAATTTATACGTATTAGTATGGGCTGTTGTGTTCTGTTCAGGTTCTGGGTTTACGAGTTTACCGTCGAAATAAACACTTAAATTAACTAAAGTGTCTTTTATGATCGAAACAAAGCTACAATCAACCTCTACACTCCATTCAGAGTTGCCCATGTATTCTGCATATCTCTGCACAAGCATTATGTTTCCACTGTCACTACTTGGTTCTTTTAAAGTTTCAGCTGTTGTAGTATGTTTGCAGTCATTACCAACCGTACTCAGCATTAGAAGCCTTGACTTATTGGAAGATGCTCCTCTGGAGTTCATGGCTGAACATTGTATGACCACCTCTATAGGACTAGGATGTACTGGCATAGAACACTTAAAAGATAAACTGACTTCTTTTGTTCTGGTATCACAACCTTCTAGGTAACCCTGAGGAAAACAAGACCAGGAATAGGTGAAGACGTCCGGAAAACCTATGGCACGACACGAGAGCGTAATTAATTCGGCAGTGCTCTGGAGAACTGACTCTGGAGGATCCACATTGACACTCGGCCGTTGGTAAACTTTGAGAGGTCCAATAGGACACACAATTACACGTCCGGGAAAACTCATCTCACTTGTTACCCGGCAATTGATTGTCCTGAGATGTAGGTCTGATGCAACAGTTATGTCTTGGGTGATCGTGCGTATGGGTCCATTTTCCGTGAGCATCGGATGGGGAATACTGACATAGGAAGGTTTGTCAATGATGAACCCCATGTCAACAGGAGGCTTACTTCTTGGAGCAGAGCAGCTTATTGTTATGGTTTCCCCGATTTCAACAGGCTTAGGATTCTTTGGTTGACATGTTACTTCCATTTGTGTCGGAAAATTCTGAACGATCGTTCTCGCCCTATTCGAAAGATAGCAGACGTCATGTCGATCCGCAGGCGAGCCACTTGGTACACTGCGTCGTAGTTCACAACGGAAGAGCTGAGATTCGTCCAGAACGTTGCGTACGATTATTGATGAATGTAGAATTTGTCTTATTTTGTCGAACCTATCTACAACTTCCTTACGATTCACATCGCGAACGACTTCCCAAGTCAAAGAGTCGACATCCGGGAAAAAGTTTGTAACGGAACAAGTGAAGAACGCATCATCTCCTTGGCGAACTATCTGAGTGGTTGGTTGTATCTGAAAGATGCCTTCAGGAGCTTGGATACACGAAGAGGTTATTAAGACTGTCCGATGAAATAAAACAAAGAGAAGACACTGGTGTAATGGAGCAAAGTAGGCCATGTTGATACTGAATTGCATGTAAGATGGTGATCGTCTTGGATATTTCTTCAGGAAAATGTTTTTCTTACTACCGACAAGATATTAACCAAGATGTTCGTGATGAAATCTACAGGCTATTCCAAATAAAGAGTAATAATTTTATACAAACATTCTGAAGATTTCCACTTCCTTTTCTGCCTCAGTGTCAACAATTCGTTTCTAAGAGTCTAAAAGATGAAAGAAACATAACATTAATTTGATGACGGGAGCACTCTTTCCATTATTAATCATTTTCAATTCGTAGCAGACAGTCTCGTCCACTTAAAAAACAAGAAACCATGTTGAGCGTCTCTTTTTTCATGACTGAAGTATCATATAAGCTATAAATGGTTTGAAACCAAAACTATTATAAGTTCTCTTCAACAAATTTCATCCGCTTTCTACTCAAGCTGCGGGCTTACTGTGATTAATACGTTAAGATGTTTGTTTAAGGTCATGATAGGCCCATGTTAATATGACTACAGTATCTCTTTTGTGTTTTTATATACCTTACCCTTTCTCTCTCTTCTAATTTTCTTGAACTGTTTGCTAAATGATAGAACCGAAGTAATTTTGAAAACTTTTTACCGTCATGGCGATGAACACATTATTCTACTCTTCTACCACACTTTAAATTTAACCCCAAAACAGGGCAAAAGTATGGCTGCGAGGTCAACATACAGCTGGTTATTGTGTTGTATGAATTTTTGAATATTTTATTTTGCCCTTCAGGTTGTTTGCAAGAATCTGTAGTGTAATATTATTGCGATCATTATTTTATTGAAGAGTTTCATCGTTCTTACATCGTTCTTAAATCGACTTTGTAAATGAAAACAAAGACAAACTTCGAAGATGATATAATCATTTGTAATACTGCATATTCTTCAAAATTGATCTCCATTTTGGAAAATATTAATTGTAAAAAATGCAATTCCAAATGATAATCGAAAGTCAACGGATGGTATCATCTTTAAAAAAAAAAATAATGATGAGACATTATGCAAAAACACATGTTTGTTAATGATAAATAATATGTCGCATCACTCTTTAAATTCAATTTTCGATGTTAAGGAAAACGTATCGTTTTCTAATGCAATCGATTTCTCAATATACTTTTGAGAGTCTAGCAGGGAGAAATAGAAAATACCACAAACGCAAATAATATCAAAGGTCAATTGGAAGCGCATAGATATTTTATATCGTAATATGATATGTAATATGTAATATGTGCTATTGAAGTATGGAATAATATAATTTTAAACCATATCTCTATATCCATGATATTTTGTACATTTTAATTCGATAGTTTGTAAAATTCAAAAAGAGAAGTGTCTGGAAGAAAATGATTGTTGTAACATCTGAATGAAATATTTAGAAACATCATTTTGTCTCATCAATGCTGAATATTGTCAGGGTTACTCGTTTCTTCTTACGACATTTTAACGACACAACATCCTCGATTAATACCAAGAACTAGATAAATAAATATGTGTACACAAGGCAGAACAGAATACTATCCTGTTTTTAAATGTGATTCAACTATGGAGCGCAATAGTTGATTGCCATATGGCGTGTATCTTATCTTATACTAGAATAAATTGTCTATTTACATGCTTAAAGAGCAAACAAAATAGGTGACCTATTCTGATTTACTGATAAAGAGTAACCTAAACAAAAATGAAGCATGATTTACATGTATTTGAACCTTGAAAAGTTTATAACATCGTGAACTTTCTACATACTATCAATATTAGGATGATTTTATTGACTTAATTGTTCAAGGTTCTTGTTTGGATAATACACTTATCAAACTTATATGAGATAAATTGAGAAAGTCACGATACATAGGACGGGGGAAGGGAAATAATTGTCTGTAATGACGATGGTGATAATTATGTCAGTTCAAAAGGAACAGTTTATGAATTTGATCACCCTTTCCTATTATCTTTCTACAAAAAATATCTAATTCATATAATTTGTTGTTGCTGTCAATATCACTTTGCATCGATTTGCATTATATTATCAAAGTTGTGAATAGTTCTTGTAAGGTGTATGCTGCCTGGAGTGTCCATGTCATTTCATAATCGTCTTATCGCACTCGTCTACATCTAGGAAACGACAACATGTAAATGTCAAAAAAACAAACTAAGGACATGGACACGGAGGGTAAGAGAGAGAGAGAAAGAGAGAAAGAGTGGGAGAGGGAGAGGGGGTGGTAGAGATAGAGAGAAGGAGATGGTGAATAATAGCGACAAAAGTAAATACGAGCTATGATATGCTACATCGAGCTAAATCGTAATCATATTGAACCACGGTCTAAAGTGTAAATAAACAATGTACTTCAAAGAATAAAATGTCATGTTTGAATAGAGAGGGTGAGAAAGAGAGGAAGATGAAAATGTTCAGCATGTTTAGTGCTTTGAGGATACCAGTAGCGTAGTTTAAATGATCTACTATCCAGCAGCACGAAGATTAGAGGCCTAAAGTGCATTGTCTTTTGCAAATTCCTCACCAACTGTAATTGTAAGTCATTATTTTTTGACATTTCAATTTCTAAGTGATTAAGAGTAGTTTTAAAAGCTATTTAATGAAACTTGTTTTCTAAGTTCCAAGCGTATGCATTTGATGGTGGTTTCTTTTATACAGTATAAAGCGCTCATGTCCGTCTAGCAGTGACACTCTTGGCGCTATAAGCATTATACCCCGCTGGTGGCCAAAATAATATACAGTGCTCTGGCATATCGGGTACCCATTTACACCTGGATGGAGAGTGGCAAAAGCGGATTAATGACTTGCCAAGGACGTTAGTCCTGGTCTAGGGTTGTAATCGTCAACCATTGCATTGAGAGTCAAGTGAATGAACCTCTATAGTACGACACCTTCACATACATTTAAATATATTAAGAAAAATGTCTTTGAAGAAATCAACAACTCCAAAAACACGGAGAAAGTGAATATTTAAGTAATCATCATTGCTTATCGAGACGATGTGAAAAAGTTAGAGATTTCTGTTTTGCGTTCTTCTACTGTAGCATAATGTACAATGTTTTGTGTACTAGTGTATTCTAGTTTCAAGATGATTTCTGTTAGAACTTCAACTATCAAAATTATTTTGTTGGTATCATTTAACCGAGAAAATGTAGGCGCTAGCGCAGTCTGATGTAAATGACATTTGCATACATTAATGAAATAACCACGACCACTACCTCCCCCCATCATAATCATCACTAACAGATATTCAGCCCCTAGCAAACTAAACATTGGTATCCTACTTTTCACCTGCTCTGCCTATTATTCTATCTTCTACAGGTAGGTAATGCAGCCGGTATCGAAGTGCAATGCAACAAAATGGTGACAGGTATGAAACTTCTCAGCCCTTATTTCCGAAATGGGGAGTAAGTTCCGGCAATGGTCAATCCTAATATTTGTGCTAGGAATAATATACGAAACTCACAGCACAGACCTACAAGAAAATTCTATATATGGCAACGAAGGACAGGACTTCCATCTTAGATACCTTGCTCCTTATTACACAAGTGACTGTACATTCAAACTGTTCTTTGATGACGATATAATCTACAACTCTGATTCAGAGATCTGGTTTAGGAACTTTCCATCATCAAAACGAGTACGGACTACTATACAGACATACTACGTGCAAGAGAGTTTTGTTGTCACAATCGCTATTGCCCACTTGAATCGTGTCGATGCTGGCAGTTATAATTGCTCTTTCACCTGCTCTAATTCGACTATCACACAACATCTTGCTCTCCGAGTCATATATCCTCCAGGAAAAGTATCCTGTGCTTGGCCAGAAGAATACGATCCACATCTCCAACACACAAGATATATTGGTTCCCGCCAGTTGCGATGTACCTTTGAGGCCGGATATCCTCCTGGAACATTAATCTGCTTTACATTTGTTCGGGACAGTTTCGAACATCGTGTACAAGTACCCCTGTTTATAAGTGGTGATAGCCAGAACATTAATGGGGTATTTTGGTTGAGTAGGGATACTACAAAGGTTTCATGCTGTTCTGGCAGTGCTAAATATCATAAAAGACTTGAAAATTGCAAAGATTTTGTTGATACACTTTATACTGGAGAACCTGCTAGTACCCCACTCCCATCTATATCACAGGTTTTACACGTAGTAACAGAAGACCAGAAGTCAGTTTATATAACGCAATCTAACAAACAGCGACCCAGAGCTGATTTTGTATCTTATATGGTAATTTTCATGTGTTTTATATTTCTGATCTTCATTTTGTCATTGTAAAAGCAGATACATTCACAAGAATTGTTGACGTTCTTTCCATCAGGCGTTATTAGAAATAATCTAATATGAATATCTTACGCATTTTGCCCTTTTGTTTAGTAGTTGTAACTGTACGATCCTTCCTGGTTTACAATGAGGGGGAACAAGCTGTAATTTTGTTTCACTATGACATAACGGACATAACGAACATAACGGACCTTTTCACTTCGCTAGGCATACAATATCGGGGATCATTCTTTGAAAATGGTCAAATGATTAAAGAAGGACTTAGTGAAAGTCAATTTAAACGTTATCAGGTAGAAGAAAGAGTGAAGGGAGATATACTTGAGGTTAGTGTTATTATATCGCATGTAAGCCGTGAAGATGGTGGAACATACATATGTGAAGCATATATCGACGGTCTGAGACAAGAAGGACTCATGAAAAAAATAAGTCTTCTTGTTGAATACCCACCAGGTAAACCATCGTGTAAGCAAGTGTCATCAACGAATACCAATATGATAACCAATGTGTGGAGTATAATTGAATGCGACGCCTTAATTGGCAGTATACCAGGCACAATTGTTTGTTTCCAAAATGAGGTAATACTGCCCCCTAAAACTGATTTAATTCAGAACGCAACAACAATGATTCAGATGGTTTGGGCAAGGAAGGGTATACAAGTTTCGTGCTGCACTTCAGGCTATGAAAACATTAATGATGCTAAAATGTTATGTACAAATATAACAAATGGCCAGGGTAGAATTCCTATGTTTAAGGAAATAACGACTCCCAAAACTCCCAAAACATCTTCAGATTCACTTGAAAAGGACGAATCAAACGGAAAAACCGAGTACGAGGTGCACACGCATTCAGATATCCCAGAGGCAGTAGTAGTGTACTTGGTGTTGATCGGAACTATATTTCATATTTCGTTAAGCATACTCTTGTACAGAAAAACCCGTCGAAGACTCATCGTCAAGGACACAAGCATAATCAAGGACATACTGACTAATGAATCTCGGGATGGTTATGGAGATGATTCTCGTAAGGAAGCTGGCCCTTTCCTCCGTGCTAGTGCGCGATCCAGTTCTTCAGGCATTGAAAGTACTCATTCATTATAAGTGACACTTCAACGCAAGCATACATTTATTTCTGTCTGCAATTCTGCGCATTATCAAGAACATTGAAAGGGTTGAGAGTAGTCATAAGCATTGCTTACCCTTCCATGTTTCTATCACTTGCCTCGGCTAAGCTGCTTCCATGATACATGATCTCTGTTAAGTTGATTATCTCAAAATTAAAAATACCTAAGCGGAGGATAAAAGTTATCACCAACATGGAATCAATTATCCTAGGTTACCTATACTTTCTAGCTACATTGTCTTTTTACTCATTAACTGTATTTTCATCGTGTGGTATAATGGAGCGAGAGACTGTATTTCTGACGGAACCAAGTGATATTTCAAAGCGAGAAGGTGAAACTGCACTATTCAGCTGCAGCGTGTTGGGTTTCAATGCAGAAAGTGATTTCTTGACTTGGGCCGTGAAACCAACCCTCTACACTAACGTCATATCTGAATCTTACAATGATCATACATGTGTAATGTCATCGACTCTAACAGTTTTCAATGTTGGAAAGGAAGAGCAGACACACCAATGCATCTTCCAAAGAATTAATTCCGACTATACCGTGTATAAGTGTTCTTCTAGGGTCGCTCGGTTGATTGTGCTGCATTTCCCGCGACAAGAACATATATCATGCGGTCCCAAGCTTGCTGGGTGGATTCCTGAACACGATCTAGTGTCTTTTTGGTGCAAGGTTAAACAGGGACATCCAGGTGTTGAGGTTTCATGGCAGATAGATGATTTGATAACCTTTGTTCGTCCAGTAGAAACTGTAAATGACTTGCTAGTATTTCAGCATTACTTGAGAGTTCGTCATTCGTTGCATAACAAAACCTTGCTATGTGTAGTTGGCAGCCCTGCTTTTCCTGATGTTGAATTGTCTTGCAGTATCGGCCCTTTTAAGATTCTGCGGGAACCTCGTCTTTCCATTACCCCGACTAACGTAAGTTTACAGTCAAATACGTGGAATGCACGAATAACATTGTTTTGCAAAGGTGACGGTATCGATTTTGATAATTTGCTTTGGTTGTGCATACCTGCGGATGCTGTTTTGGGATGTGATGGTGAAACGACCCGACAAATTGAAATATTTTTAAATACTTCGGCGTGTTTGAAAGACATCCATTACGTTACTGCAATCTGTTCTGCTTCTTCGGCTGAAGTTAGAGTTGAAGAACGTTTAAACATCTCTCTCATTCACATCACGGAGAAGGAAATGTCTTGCACTGAATTTAAGATAGAAGTAGGAGATTTCCGTTTCTTGCAAGACTTTTCCGACATTACGACTCGTACCCCTTTTGATGCTTCTTTTGATCCTGTTATTTCATGTTTCTTGCAATGTAAAAAGGTGTCGGCAAATCAAGTAATTTTAATCACATGGTCTATAGATGATGTTATTTTGAAAGAAGATTTTATCAAGACCCAAGAAGTCAACGGGTCATTTGGGTCTGTCTTGTATCTAAGTCATCACTCCATACAAAGCAAAATGCCTTCTCTTAAATGTGAGGCGTTAGTCAAAGATACAAACATAGTTTTTACGAAAAATATATCACTCGGCTATTTATCCCGAGCGAAAAAGAGTGATTCACAAATTAAATTGAAAAAATTTGAGACAAAAACTTTTGAAGTTACAACCATAGAGCAAACAACTCCATGGATAATGTCTAAGTTGGATAAAGCGGCTTCAAAAGCTGTCCAAGTATCTTCTTCTATTCGAAATAACGTAAACGACGAAAGTTTCCCAATGTCTACATTTGCATCTAAAATGAACACAACCTTCTACCCACAGACAGACAAAATATCTGGAAGTAATCATGTAGTTGATATGAAGACGCTTACATTAATAGTATCGGCTGTTGGGGCAAGCATCTTTCTATTGATATGTTTAGTCGCTCTCTGTAACGTCGCTATGTATAGGCATCTCCAAAGAGCTTCGACTACACATCATGTTGTTCACAATGCAGAATGTGAAGATAACAACGATCCTCTGTACGAAAAACCTATGGGAAATGGAAACCGTCTGCCATCACCCATAATTCATGGGGTCCAACAAATCATAATACAACACGAGAGTAAGGTTGCCAGAAATTTTGCAAGTAGTGATTCAACATCTATCATATCGAGCATGTCAAGTAAAAACAATTCCGACTCTTCTCAGTCTCTTGAGTGTGAAGATAGTAATACCAGCAGTGACTTTAGCAACTGCTTTGGTCCCAAAATAATAGAACCAAGTGGCTATTTTGACGAGAGACCATTGTCTGTAGAATCTTACATTTCTTGCGAGAACGATGAAAACATGTATGAAAATATCTATGACAACCAAAATGTAGTAGAAATGCATCGGATTGGCAAACCAAGGACAAATCTTACAGACAGGAATCTTCCTTCTCTGCCACCCGATTTGGTTTGTGATAAACGTTTTCAGTTGCCACCATTTCCTCCTACTACGAGCACCAACTCTGTGTAGGGTTTTCAGTAAAAACATCTTAATATCTTGTGTTATGATACTATGATACTATCCAGAAATCATAACCACATACAGTCTGCTCCGTCTTTACACACTGTCTTAATATATAACTCAAGGGCGTTAATTCGTATGCGTTTACAAAGTAAACGACCTTCTGGCTCTAAACATACGATATTTGTAAAATGTTATATATTGCATATTGTTTGGCGTTATATTCCTATACGAAGTATGTTCACCTTTGATTTGCATTAACCTGTATCCACATCAGCATAATGAATCCATGATTTCAAAGGTAAATGAATACATGGCCTAGTCAAATTTAACAGTGAGAACAATGACCAAGAACCTGAGTATGGCTAGGGCTACTTTATCACTTGGTGTAGGGGAAAGGAAGACAATGTAAAGCGCTTTGAGCATTTTTATGTAAAGGCGTTATATAAATATCAATATGTATGTATGCATCATTGTTACGTCAGGGAGGTGTCTTCATATCCCTGGTTACGTATAGTAGTTTGTGGTGTTTTCAATAATATCATTGCTATTCAACCAATTTCGCATAATTATTAAGCTTGTTGTACAAACTGTTGTATGTGTATCCGAATTCATATGTTATGTCTAATTACCTTTAAATTATTTGCTACAAAATCCCTTTTAATGATCAGTTTATATATACAAATATGATATGTTATTACATTTGTTAAATGTGTAGCATTGCTATTCCCATAACATGTAACTTGATGACGTAAAACATGTTTAGTGACACATGTCTTGAAGTTGTATATGAACTGTGATATAATGAGAGTATAGGTGTTAGAGAACTTGTACTTCAAAGATCGTGAAAGATGTATACATATGTTCATGTGTTTTGGATTTTTGCGCCACTCTATATACAAATGAATCATGTTATCACATGTTATCAACTATCAATGCAATTTACAAGGTGCATACTAATTTACACAATTGAATTCAGATTAAATTAAAATGGCAACAGTCACGTGTTTCCTATGCCTATGTTCATCCTGATAACTGGCATGATTCAGAAAAAAGGTATAGGATTACGATTTATACAGTCTTCGTCTAGTGGATTAGTCCACAACAAAGGCCAATGACAATAATATTACATTGTGTATAGACATGTACATGCAAATATTTCATTTTGCGATTAATGTATAAAACGACCTATAAGCCCATCGTATTTGCTGTGAGCATTCAAACATATAAAATGATCCAGTATTCGAATATTGATAATACACCTTAAAATGATCTAAATCTTCCTTGCAGGAGGGAAAGGTAAACTAGCACAGAATCGTTTGCGATTGTGTACGATTTGGCTTTATTTTGACTAGAATGCTTCGATGCACTAAAATTCCGATTGTTATTATTCATTATTTAGTGCTTATATCAGAAAAATGATTTTGTTTAGATTTCAATATCTAATACAATTACAAGTGCTTTGAAAATTAGATCGTAGGAAGATCGTATAGTAAGATGGATGGTAGGGTAGAAACATACTCAGACGACTAGGCCCAATCTTTTGGACGTTTCTTACAGTGTATATATACATATCTAGGAATAATATTAAGAATTGATATAGTGCAAGATACACCATATTTGCACCATCAGTAATCCATTACAAATGATATCTATGAAATGTATTATTTTTAAAGACATAAATGATGATTTTTAGATGATTATGCTGATTATGGTATCTCAATGCTAATTATTCAAATGCGCTGGACACATGTGGACATAAATATACCTATGTGGACGAATGTGTGGATCTTTGTCTAAATGTGTATGATAACTTTTTCAATAGTACTTTGTGTGATAAACTTGAATGGGATCAATTTACCTATGGTCAAATTTGTAAGTAAAGATAGCATATAACGTGAGACCATGTTGTTAAGAAATTTACATAGTTACCGTCAAGTAGCAAACTTAATTTCAATGTTGGACTTGTACCCTCACGTACCCTTTGTCATTTATGCCACTATCAAATATATGCACAATCGTGTCCAAAGATCATATTGTCGAACTTGTATTTATCTCGTGATCAAGATCAAATTGTAATAAATCACGCCACAATGTGACGTACCTGATTTTTTGTTCTGCTCTATAGCAAGCGAATTCCAAATTAGGTAAAACATGTCAAACGAAATAGTGAAGAGTCGGAACAGATAAAATTAGCAGGTTGGCTCAAAAATCATACCGCGCATTATTTGTAAATGAGCAAGTATTTATATGACCGACGCCTATCATAAACTGTTTCGCTATTATATCCAAATTAATAAAACGTGTTATATAACCTTTGCGATTTAAGTCGCTCCACAGGAATATTCTATATTTCCTCGCCACGCCTTTCAAATGCACTTTAATTTATCTCTTTGTTTCCATCTTTCCCACTGTTAACCATTCGATCTCTCCAATTCTCTTTCCCCTTTTTCTTCTTTATATTTTTCTTTTTGAACCTATCATTCTATATTCTTATTCATCTATCTCTTGTTATCTATTCCCCTATCTCTTCTGTCAAAAAATGTATTTCATGTGTATAATTCAACTTTTTATACATCTTGTAACTCATCTGAATTTTTACATTAAATTGTTGGTAAATACCGCAAATTAAATTTCTGGAGTACATAACTTTATATGCCTTTTCTGTAAAGTGTTTGAGTTTATTTGTATCCGGTTCTTTCTGATGAGGCAATCCCTGAATCATAAAATCGGGAATATAATAAGATTCAATTACAAAACGCTACAATATATATATTTTTTAAGAATAAAAAACTCTACGACTCTTGATCAGCAATTTTGAAAACCAAGGATATTATTTTATACAATACAAATTAATTCGATAAGAAGACGATAGAGGAAAGACAAAGAGAGAGAGAGAGAGAGAGAGATAGACTGAGGGAGAGAGGAGATTAAGAGAAAGCGAAAGGGGGAGAGATAGAGAGGAGGGGATAGATAAAATGAGAACAAACGAAGCTGCGGTTTTCCAAGGGATACGAAATGATTAAATGAAATATGAAACGGATCAAGTATAGATTGAATGTTAATTTATTACTGTTAGACGAAACTCCAAATTATTGATATGGGCTCAAAGAGAGATAAGATGACAGATTAAATGGGATAAATGAAAGTGATGATAAATATCGCCTTTTCTTGCCATGCAATGTGTTAATACTTCCCGATTACATTACCTCTAGACACGAAAGTTTTTTGGAGGATGAACTGTGCCCACTAAATAAACAAAAACAAAAATAAATAACAAGTGCTAAAGAATATATTAGTCTATCAAACATTATCAGAAAGCGACAAGATCTATTCTTCGCTTCATTTCCACTGGTATTTCTCATTAATCTCCTAGAACGTATCCGGGGAGCATATACAGACATCTTGTTTGTAAAACAAGGAAAATATTTCAAACATAATAAAACAAGAAGTATAGTACTTTATCCTGAAAACAGGTTTAACCCAAAATTTGCAGATGGGAAAGAAAGCTAACTACATATTGACCAAATTGGTACCTTCGGAGATTTTGGTCGCCTCAGGTATAAACATTGCCTGAATATTTCTCCAAACCCTTCAGTCATTGAATCGACCAATATTGTAAGATGTAGATGCAATATGGTATTGGCAGATAAAGGTAATTTACACCACAATTGTAAAACCATCTCGCGCATTTCGCAGGTGAAAGTATTCTCCACAAGAGGGGAAAAGTATTCCTGAAAAAGATTCACCACTTTGGCAGTGCTTGCACAAAATGGGATGTTCCCAGGTGAAACAGATATATTTTGGGTTCATTTGCACGAAACCTACCTACGAAGTGGTCTATTATAAGAGGGGTCGGGTCGATTTATTTTGCTTTTCAGCATCGAGTGGGACGCCATTCCTGATGGGTACATTCATACATGTCAAGAGGTGAAGAACGGGTACGATAAAACGCAAAATAAGAAAACCTTCCGTTCAACAAAATTAAGATCTCCTGAGAGGCTCTTTGACTGAAAGCTACGTCCCTACACGCCAATATGGACATTTTGTAATTTGAAGAATGAATGTTTTTCTGCAAGGTCAAAAGGAAATTTTGATTTTTTGTTTGTTTAGAACTTACAATTTTAGAGCAATTTTAATCATAGAGGCAAATCAAACTATGATCTCAGGAGCTAAGCCGTTCGAAAACAATAAAATGCCATTACACAACATTTTGGGGAATATTCTATTTTTTTCTCAAAAAGAAAAATAAACAAAACATTTGCTTACAAATTTGATTTTCATGATATTGGGGGTAGCGTTATATATATTTGAGAGACCCCTCTTGGTATGTCACATAATTCAGCCAATCAGGTGAACATAACAAATTACGACTATGTAAAACCCCTTTCTTTACATTCGACCTGCTAATAAAAGAAGATATAAATAGAAGCTGGACAAAACGGAAGAAAATCTAAGAAATTTAGGAATGTCATTCTTATTAAAGTAAGATTTGATTTCCTTGGAATTCATGGGAATACCTTACAATATGATTATCCAAATGTGGTTATTTTGTTGGCATTTCAAGCAGCAAGTTGTAGCTTTTTTTTTTCTTCTTTTTTTTCAATAGTTTTTTTTAATTGATTCCAAACAATACAAATGAATTTTAGAAATAAAGTACAGTTGTTTTTCCTTGACATGTATTCAAAACATTTACATTACATAAATTGTACTATTGATGAAAACAAAAATGAAATCAGTTGTAACATAAAACTGATACAAAGAATGTACTGTGTTTGCGCGCGCACACACACACACACACGCGCACACACACACACACACGCACACACGCACTCATACAACAAAAACACAGCACCTTTTACGACAGACGGACTAATGCTTGTGAAACCTGTGAATGACCTTATATTATTGACATCTAAAGTATGCCATATAAATGACATAACTTTTGCAACCATCAGGTGACACTATTCAACATATCAAGGAACTTTTGCAACCATCATGTGACACTTTTCGACATACGAATTAGACAAAAAATTATCACCTTCTACCTTGCGACTGGATAAAACATATATAAAATTAATGAAGAAAATGAACACAGGATGATAACAAAGGAAACAAGTTTGGGCTTGTCAGTTTTTATATTTTGTGCTGACACATATTGATATAAGATATGATTATCAATTGATATTCCTTAACTGCAAGTCTTAACCTGTTTAAATAGGCAAAGATCACGTGTTATTCGGATATGGGATGGTAAATCTGAATATTTCAGGCTGACTTACAGTATATATGTTATAAACATGTAAAAACAGGAATCATAATACAACTGTCGCCTCATAATCTAAAACCGTTTGCAAGTCAGCTTATTGACATGAATCTCTCACTCTTTAAGATTTGAATTTTGAAACGATGTTGTGAGATTTTAAATCATTTGCGGTCTACGGACAGAAATAAACAAGACGGCATTGGAATGTATTAAGGTGAGTTGATATTCTTTAATAAAAATATGACAAAATGACAACAATTGTTTGTTTAACCGATCAAAAATTGATAACATTTGCGTGATATTTAATTTCAGGTAATACCATAATACACCCTTTCGCAGTTACAAAAGTGCGCATGCGCCGACATGGGCGCTATTTTAAATTCCGAGTAACTTTTATTTTATCGATATCATGTAAGCGTGCAGCGCAGGCAGTGACGCAACAATACATGCGAGTCTGAAAACATTGATAACGCAAAGTTTACTCGCAAATTAAAATGGCGACCTTGACCTTGGAGGGGGTGTATTGCAGTAAAAGTAACGCATCAATATATGAACATTTGTTACCAAATAAGATTTAAAAACATACATTAAGATAACGTTTGTATCAATATGTTGATATATTTTTTTGAATGGATAGCAAAAAAGATTACCCACGTATCCATAATTCCATGACAATGAAAAGCATACGAATTTCATTTATTTAAAGAATCAGGCTTAAATGAAGACGGAACGACAAAATCTGGATTCGCTTAACTTACATGCTAAATTCATATTATGATCATTGAGAATCGTAGCTATTACCATGCATTTGAAACGCGATAGAAAAATACGGATAGAGACTTTTGTCTTTTGGAAGTGGAACGTATGTGTATTAAATCAAAGAATCTTTTTGAAAGGCTTAACCTTTATTTTTAGTAAAGGTAGAGGAGACTTCATATAATGTCAATAAATAATGATTAAGGCAGAATGTCTAATATATAGTGATTCATATAGTCAATGACTCATTTAAAGTGACTCGGTAGCATTGTTGAAAGTTGATGAAAAAATTGCTTAAATTTTGTATAAAATGTTACTTATTATATTCCTTCTACTGTTCTAACCCTCTGAAATGCAAAAAATCCTCAAAAAAATTCTCAAACCACGAAGATATCTATGGTTTTCTTTGAAGGCGTCACTGTGCAACACCCTCTAACAGTGATTAACAGTAAATTCTCCCAACCACTTATGAATTTTCCCAACCGTTTTTTCATGAAGAATGACATAAAACAGGCTATTAAAAATCTTTTAACACTTAAGTGTCCGGAATGGTATGTAAAGCCTTTTTATTGCTTTGTGACGATTTAAATTCACCTAAAATGTAATTAAATTGTAATAATATAGTTGGGAGAATTCGATCAGATCAGCTTTTCCCAATTTCTTCGATTAATAATGGTCAGTTTTCACTCAAATTTTCGGACTATCTTTAATTGTACATCTAGCATTTAAGTCACTGCCTTAGCACCACATTCTTTCATCTGAACAATGTAACCAAGTCCCTTTAATTTGCCACCGTTCAGCTACTAATATTCCTCAAATAAATATTACGATAAATATTAATATCACAGGAATTTCTACTTTTTGCCAACAATCCAAACAAGATATATCATGATAATACTGATTATGGGTAACACTGAGCTATCCAGTTTATACTCTCCTTTAGATATGGAATCAACGGTTCAAGAGAGGGCAATATACAATAGTGTACATGTCTATGCTGTTTTATTGACACTCATGCCACTTTTACAGTCATGTAAATAAACAATTGAAACAGAGAATTTTAAACGGGACGGTTGATATCAAATTATAATTTATTACTCATGACTAAGAATCGCTTTGATAAGATTACAAGTTTCATATTGCAATTTTTCTTTTGTTTTTTAAATTTCCAGTAGTGCTAATAACCTAAGGCACTGCTGAAGTGTTGGCTGTCCAGTGACACCGAATTGAAGGGAAGAAATGAGTACCATGCCGTGAGACGTCATCACAATGTCTTCCTGGATGAAACTATTCCTTATTCTTATTGTATGTGTATCCTGTCAGGCTTTTGACGGACAGAAACTATTTGGCAGCATAGGACAACTCATCACAATCCATTTTCAAAAGGGGGAATGTGAAAGCCCTACTTTTCAGCTTTTTTTCAATAACAAGGAACTTGAAGCGAAATCATCTCGTATTTATACTGCCCACTTTGATAGTCCACCTCCAGGCAGCGTAGCGGAACAAGGAGAGACAGTTTCCCTGACCATAGAGTCCCTACATCCTTCTCACTCTGGGGTATATCGCTGTGACCTCTTCTGCACCGTTGGCAACCTCTCACAAGAAGTTCACCTTCGGGTTTATCACCCTCCTGGACCGGCAAGCTGTACCTGGAAAGAAAACGGCACTTCCCCGAACTTCAACAATCACAAAACTCACCAGAGGAAGACACTGGAATGTGTAGCTGTAAACGGTCATCCAAGAGGAAATATAATTTGCTACTCACGTCACAACGCTAAAACTAGAGCTCATACCCATTTTCATGTTAGTGAAACTCAGCGCAAATTGAAAGCTCTATTTTGGATTTCAAAGAATATATTTGTTTCTTGCTGTTCAATTAATTTACATTATACCAAGGATTCATCTACATGTAACGATTATATCTGGGAGGGAAAGAAACAGAGTGTGGTCGATGAAAAGGAAAAGAGCAGTACAACCAGTAGACCTACACAAGAACAAACTAGAGAAGTTACCTTTTCTGAGGTTTCCGAGTCAGATTTAGGTAAAAACAACTCAAAGCAGTATTTGGTTAATACACCTTTGGTCCTGTTACTGGTTTATGCGGGAGTTATTGTAACATATATCAAAACTTGGTAGATATTCTTAAAACTGCTTCTGAGAAATGGTGATCTAGTTTAAAATAACGGTTTTATACACTACTAGCATTATGAATCTTCGCAATGCCAATATTCGATTATGTTTATTATTCAGTACATTTTTTATAATTTTGTCTAAAGAAGGTGACTTTACATCTGTGGGTTCGTCGCCTCAATTCCTAACGCTAATTGAAGGAGAGGACGTCGAAATAGTATTTTCCCACCCATTTCATGTCAACACAACATTTAGTTTAAAACGTGAACATGGGTATCCGTTTTATCAAAATGGTAGGTTTGTTAATGGTGGTTCAAGAATAAGTGAAAGATTCCAGGTTGAGGTCGGGAAAGTGACGGGAAACGTAATAATACGATTAGAAATACTGAATACGACACGGGAAGATTCAGGGACCTATGTTTGTGAGGTTTCTGTACCCGATGAAACTCTGACCACATCTGACCCCGTTCAAAGAGTAAGTCTAACTGTAAACTACCCTCCCGGGAAAACGACTTGTCGGTTTTTATCACACCCAGTTAATGTAGCCGAAGAAACATGGCGATTTATAGAATGCCATGCATCAAGAGGTAGTATTGCTGGATTCATTGAATGTTTTCAGCAGGGATTTACCGTGGCACCAAAAACCAGGTTGAACAAAAATTCATCCATATTGATCCAGGAATTCACAGTCAAGGACGCAATTCCATTTTCCTGTTGTACCTCAGTATTCTTAACACCTAAAACCTTAGACATGTGCGGTGATTTCAAACAATTTCAAGAGGTAAATGAATCAGAAAACCCCCAAAGCAATGACAGATCATTAGTATCATCGACCGAATATACATCAAGAGATATTGTAACGCATCCAATATTCATGGATATTACCTCTAAAAAGCAAACGAGTCCGACACAAAGTTCATCTTTCTGTAAATGTGAGCAAGACAGTTTTAAAGTTATTTTGGTAATATCATTCTCTGTAATAGTGTCAATGCTATTCGTCATTATAATCATGTGTTGCATTACGTTGGCACTTGTACGGAACAGTTCTAAGAAACAACTAGAAAGAACAAAAACTCCAGATGAAGCAGTCCCAATGATGAGAATTTGAAAAAGTAGAAAGTGAACTTTAACCATCAAGATAGTGATGAATGCTTGTATATAAGAGGTAATGATAGGAAGTAGTGTTGTAGAGAGAAAGTTATGTTCTAGCATTGATATATTACAGAGTTTTACTTTTAAATCACTGTATCTTTAGCTTTTAGAAATGATTTGTTTTGTTATTTGACCATCTGGAAAGACAATAGGATTAGAATTAATTAGTGATTATCATCTATCTATCTTTATTACCCCATTGAGTTTCAAGGAAACAATGCAGATTATCATGATAACAAGCGTTGCTTAAAGGTAAAGACCAGTATTGGCAACGCCCCAATTTCAAAAAATGAAATGGAAGCTCTCATTACCAATCATGTGAAAGAATATGTTTTGACTAATACATGATGATAAAAAATTTGCCGGGAAACCGCCTACTAATTCCTATATTTGGTAAATTTATTTCTCTCATGGTCTGGTGAGAGAGATAGGGTAGTCCCATATACATCTTTCTGTGTATAGTGCTTGTAACTTTACGAAGAATGAGCCAAATTTCTTATCATTTTGATGATTCCAGAACCTTGCAGATGCTAGATGCTAGATGATCGACCTTTTCTGATCGATTCCACAACGTTTCTTTCACAATGCAATCGCATGACCATTACTGGTCTTTACCTTTAAAGGTATAGACCAATTCTGGTCATGCGATTGCATTGTGAAAGAAACGTTGTGGAATCGATCAGAAAAGGTTGATCATCTAGCAGTATTGGTGTGTACTGCAAGGTTCTGGAATCATCAAAATGATAAGAAATTTGGCCCAGTCTTGGTAAAGTTATTACAAGCACTGTACACAGAAAGATGTATATGGGACTACCCTATATCTATCCAGTCCAGATAGATATAATAATTTACCAAACATATCAATTACTAGGCGGTCCCCCCCCCCCCACTCCGTGAACGGAGGGATACCATGCGTGTTCCCAAAATGTCCGGTAAAGGGGACTTTTCACGCACCAAAGTCCGGCTCGTAGTACACAAAAATCCGGCCCATAATGACTTTACACACCGGACTTAGGGGGGTGTGTCTGCGTGCTCCCAAATCCGTACGGAGGCGGTACTCACCACGTACGGATACCAACATTTTGCCTACGTTTTTGCACGTAGACAGCACGCACTTGCAAGTACGGCGGGTTGTGACCACCGCATTAACGAACATTAGTGACGTACCAGGGTTCGAACACATTGGCCCGAATTCACAAAGCAAGGTTTGAGCTCAGACCAAGGTTTGAGCTCAAACCTCCTTTTGTTTCGCCAAACCTCCTTTTGTTCTTTACAAACCAGGTTTGTAAAAAACGCGTAAAACGCGTCGTATGACGCACATAAACCTCGGTTTGTCGACAAACCTTGGTTTTCGTGCGTCATATGACGCGTTTCGACGCGTTTTTACAAACCAGGTTTGTAAAAACCGCGTCAAAACGCGTCATATGACGTACGAGAACCTGGTTTGTCGACAAACCTTCCTTTGTGAATTCGGGCCCTAGTCTTTGTACAGGCAGGCCAGCGTTCAACATGTTTAAACAACTCGACGGCGAAACTCTCAATGCATTACAAAGACTTGACAAATTTATGTCATATATTATCACATTTTTCTGTTTGATGATATTTTACAAATATTGACTGCTCATGAGGATGATGGTGGAAATTATCATTCCCAAGGTGGTGTTCATACCGGCCCTTCTATCACATATGGCTCCGTTTAGTCTCATTTCACAACGCCCCCTATCGTCAGAGCATGATCAGAGTCAGCAGCCTAACATGTTAGCCTATGGACGTTTTTAAAAAATCGTTAAAAATTCATTTTTTGTTTAAACGAAAAGCACATCCACCCCGACGTACGTTATCACTAGCTCTTTCATTGGAGCCCTCATGTCTCATTGACTTTTGAAAGTTCACCCACCGTAATTTTTCAAAATAGGTTGCAAGCTCGTCATTGCCTATAATACACATGTGAAACAAGTCTAACTTTGGACTCAGTTTACCAAGCGATTTGAAGATTATAGGTCGAGCACACGAAACATAAAAAGCATGAATTATCATAGATCACTTCTGCCTATTTCATTATGTCCATTTCATCCAACCCCCCACCGTAATTTTTCCATTTAGTAAAAGCAAACATTTTGCCGAGTTTAGCAAAAACATGAATATTCATGAACGGTCAGACAATACAGCCTTTTAGTACGTAACGTATAGTGAATGGGAATGGGCGATGATCCGTTCAGGAGGTAGAGGTCAGTGGTTTGTGCTGGCAATGTTCACGCGAGCGAAAATGAGACAATCGGAGCAATATGCCTCTTCGGCTTGGCTTCACCTCGGGGTTGATAGAAGGGCAGGTATGAACACCATCTTGGGAATGATAAATTTCAGCAGTCCAGCACCATCCGATTACAGAGCAGTCCATATTTGTTGTATAATTATACCTCATCCTTTTCATTGATTGATGAATAGGTCTAGAAAAGAAATCCAAAATCAAGAATCTATTTAACATATTTAAAGTTTTTAGAAGTTCAACAATTTGAAATATCCAACGCTAAAAGAAATATAACATACGGAAATCCAATCTATATAGGCACTGCAGTAGTGTAGTGCAGTTACTGCGGCTCAGCGTAATTGCACGGCGTGAGCGCCTTGACACCGAGGGTTGCCCGCTGGAGGGCATTTGAAATCCTGTACGCTCTACCTATGTGTGCAAAGGTCGTGGAGGGGTTAGGTGTACTATCACAGGGTCATAAGCATTTGACGCAATGAAAGATCGAAAGGCGCCTTTTCATGTGATATAGTTTTGTCCAATCAGTGGATAAGAATCTATGTATGAGGTATATAATATGAAATATCCTATCGTTTCTTACATGTTATTTAATAAAATGCAATGAACATATCCGATGTTTATGGTAGGCCCTATATAATCTATGAATACAAAATCTATACTTTTGATTCAATTTTATGAATATTTGATAGTTATATTTTAGAGCATAACTATTATATATTGTATGCTAAATGTATTCCTTAAAAATGTTTCTTCAAAAAAGCAAATTTTAGGAATTTTGTATATGGAAATCACAGTTATTCAGACCTTGAATTTAACTGAAATCCTGCCCAATGATATTTTCACACCTTTGGTTACTTAGATGACAGAACTCTGCGGTTTCAAATAGTCTTGTCAAAAATCTCCTTGTACCACGTTTTACCGAAATTGGTTCATATTACGGGAATTATACTGAGGGATGTACAGAAAATGTTACCAACTCTCCTGTTCTCTAACTCGAGGGCATGCTTCAATGTAATGTCTTACTCTTGAAAAAAATACGTTTATAAGAGTATCATTTCTATTTATCATGTCAAAAAAATGCAATCATAATCTCCTACAAAAGAAAGAGAGGGAGAGGGGGATTCAGAGACATGGGGGAAAGTCTGAGAAGAAGAGGGAGAAGAGAAGACAGAGTGAGAGAGAGAGAGACAGAGAGAGAGAGATAGATAGAGAGAGAGAGAGAGAGAGAGAAGAAACCGGGTGAAATGATTTTTTTTTCGTGCGATACTTGAATCTTGCTTTTATCATCAGATACTTGAAAAGCTTTCCAGAGAATTCAGGCCGTTATTTATTTGTTGGTATCTTTGGAAACTTGGTCATGAACAAAAATAAAGCAAGTTTGGTCGAAGTAGGCCTATACTCTCAAATACTGTAAAGAATAAAGCAAAATGAATTTCAAACGCGTATCACATTAAAACCTTGAAACTATCATGCTGCTCATGCAGCTCTACGAGGTAGTAACATAAATATTGGACATTGTAGTTCTTTCTGCTGACAGATTTTACTGATTTGATTTGCTTGAACATGATGAATGCAGCACTTCATTTTTGACAACAGTAAGGCAAACTTTGCAGAAAAAAAGCTGTATTCTCTGACGAGATTGAGCATTGCTGGTGCTGATGCTTGTACCGACGAGACTTCAGATCTGTTCATAAACGAACCGACTGACGTAGTGGTAAGGGAAGGCGACAATGCCATCCTTACACGCTCTATATCACCCTGCAATAGGGAGTTTTAGATTGAGTGGACGAGAACACGACGAACGCCGACTGATCATGCGTGTCAACGTACTCAACTGCCCATGTTGACTACAATTAGAAATCTTTTAGATTGCACTCGACGATATACATGCATGCAGGAAGTAACACTATGAACATGACAGACAAAGAAAGAGGACAAAACACTATGAACATGACTGACAATGAGAGCGGACAAAATATACAGTTCCTCAGGTAGACAAAGGAACATCCCTTCACTGCTATTATGTAAAAATGTGTAGAACAGGTGTCACATGCATATTCACCTTTTTACATAATAGCTGTGAAGGGATGTTCCTTTGTCTACCTGAGGAACTGTATATTTTGTCCGCTCTCATTGTCAGTCATGTTCATAGTGAAATATGCAGTTCCTCATTCTACTCTCAACAATAGGCCATTTTCGTAATGTAACCAAATTTAATGCATAGGTCTTTGTGAAGTGCCTCAGTACAAATTATTTCATTCACCTGATAAGAATAATAGTATTTCAATAGTCAGAATGCAACTGCATATATTAAGTGTTGCTAGGTAGGTATAATGTTTGTCCAACCTGGCAACAACTAATGTATGCAGTTAGGATTCTGTCTATTGAAATATTATTATTCTTATCATGACTGTGAATGAAATAGTTTGTATTGAGGCACTTCACAAAGACCTATGCATTAAATTTGGTTACATTACGAAAATGGCATATTGCTGTGGTAGAACATCCCTTCACTGCTATTATGTAAAAATGTGTAGAACAAGTGAATATGCATGTGACACCTGTTCAGTACTACACATTTGTACATAATAGCAGGGAAGGGATGTTCCTTTGTCTACCTGAGGAACTGTATATTTTATGCGCACGCGGCATATACTAGTACCGTACTAGATTTAGGAAAATCAAGGTTGACACCCTCTCGATCGCCGACTGAGACGACGTGACGCATGCGCAGTGCCTTAAAATGACGTCACACGTTGCAGTCAAAGCTGTCAACGTGCAAATCTAAAAGTCCCTACTATTATAGAGGACGAACACATACAAAGGGAAATCTCCCCTAATATATATATACGAGACAAACAAATCAGCGAGATCGAAGACGAAAGACCAAATATTAAGATTACTAAAATGACAGTCTACAACGTTGAAGGGACGTCGTGCTCATTCAACAAATAACGTTGTAGCTGTCCAATTGTGTTATGGTGCATAGCTATGATTTTAGATATTATAGAATCCGGAGTAAATAGTTTTGATCTTGATATTTTAAATCAAGTAAAATTTAGAATACAGGGCTCGCCATAGTGAAATGTCGGGATAGTTCTATGTTCAAAATATTAAACTACACTGTCGCTCATAAAGGTGGAATATTTTTTTTAAATCCCAATTGATAGAAATATTTTAAAAATAATTTAAAAATAATAGATCTAGATAATAGATTTTATTGAATAATAGTTTGCCAATGTGTGTGTGGAGTACAGGATGACGTTTTGCTTGAAGCCGATGCTTGTGATGTCACAGGCGTCGCTTTGTAGAAAGTGTATGGATTAGGCCGCTTGAGGGCGTACTGAATTTTGTGTGTTGCTGATTTTCCTTGTCATGGGATAGTTTGCTGCCCAGAGTTACCTATGTTTTCGTTTAATTTTGTGATACAAGCCCAATGATGTAAGTAGAAATGCATGTGTTATCTTGAAGTTTATGAGTTATATTGTCTTTACAGCTAGATAGCTTGATGAAATATGATGTTTATGACACTAATATGAGGTGATGAAATAATGACATGAATGAGTTGTTCACGTGAAAGATTGTACACGTGTACAATGTAGGTTACGTAATTGTCGTGCACGGTAGTGCGTATTACATGTACGTAGTAGTAACATGAATGATATGACCTTGAAGAATGACACAAGTCACCGTCGGTGAGTCATTAATTGTTGCATGTATTTACCGTAGTCAGATATATAGTGAAGATGGCATTGTTTGTTTTCCTTTGTTATGATAACAGATAGTTATTAGGATTGTCAGGGTATATTTATTTTGATACATGATATGTTATTTTCATGTCAGTTTATGCAAGATGATTTATTATTGTTTATCTTTATTAAATTGCAGATTGAACCTTGCCTGCTACAGTGTGTAACCAAATTACAGCGGTGCATGGTGTCTTTACTATGGGTCTGGGGCAACTGGGTTGGTTCGCCAAATCGTACACCATAGTGTGTTTTGCGTGACTGCTAAAGCATGTGTATGCTACTATGCTTATCAACTAGGGGACCTATGCCCTTAAGTCATAAATCACAGTAATGAGGATTAATGCCCCACAAAAGGGCACTAATATAGCACATCGACACGGTTTTGATCCTGGGGCCTCACAGTTACGATGTCATTGCTTTGTCACTGAACCATGACTGCACGCGGCGGGGGCTAGGGTAGGGGGCAGTTTCCATAAATTAAAAAAAAAACAGAAAATGCAATAAATTTTCAATAATTTATTGCATTTTACCCCGGTTCCCAACATAATAAAATCTTCTGTGTGCCCATGCCTTGAGCCATAATGCATGGCCGTCCAGAGGATTTTGTTATGTTGGGGACCGGGGTAAAATGCAATAAATTTATTGAAAATTTATTGCATTTTCTGTTTTTTATTTTATTTATGAAAACTGCCCCCTACCCTAGCCCCCGCTGCGTACAGTCATGGTTCAGTGACAAAACAATGGCCTCGTAACTGTGAGGCCCCAGGATAAAAACCGTGTCGATGTGCTATATTAGTGCCCTTTTGTGGGGCATTAATCCTCATTACTGTCATTTATGACTTAAGGGCATAAGTCCCCTAGTTGATAAGCATAGTAGCATACACATGCTTTAGCAGTCATGCAAAACACACATTGTCTAATTATTATTCAATAAAATCTGAGAATGTATACTATTATCTAGATCTATTATTTTTAAATTATTTTTAAAATAATTCCATAAATTGGGGTAAAACAAAAATATTCCAACTATATGAGCAACAGTGTATGTAGATTAAAGATACTGGCAAATGGTCACTGACATCACTTAAAATTGTTCCACACCAAACTGCTTCTAAATTGTTCGTAAAAATATTATCAATTAAAATACAAGTAGGTATCACAGAAGAGCTGCGTTGAGTGGGGACACACAGAGCTCAACCACGCAAATTCTCTCTTTGTGAAGGAAGATTTTCATATCATGCAAAAAATAAATATTATAAAATTATATGTCTCTCGAAAGCTCAGGATTCTGTCTTTCATGTCATGTCATTTTCATCAAAATCCATTAATTACTTACGACACAGTTGCTTAAGATTTACCCTCTAATTCGTACGGTCTCACTTCGTTTGTCGCCATTTTTTTTTGACGGCCGATTTGTATCCCTAGTTTTAGCTCAATTCGCTTGAACGCCATTCGTCTTTGAGTTTTAAAAATCCACTGGTTGGAAAGAGCACATCTTAAGCTTTATTTTCATATAAAAACTGATGGGGGTATGTTTAAAAAAGATCGTGAAAAATCAGAGTGAAAAGTTTGAAACAATTTTTCTATATCAGAAAAACATACTTTTAATTCAATTTTGATACGAGAAGAAAGAGAATTTACTGGAGAATACGATCATGTAAATATTAAGAATGACCGCTAGATGGCGCTAGAGCGCGAATCCGATTAGTACAGCTGTACTCTGTGTATAATACGCACTGAGCGAGAGTGACTATAGCGAGCAAGCCCCCAGCTTCGCACGGGGATCCGACGGCCCACGTGGCGCCACGTGTCGCATCACCGCACCGACGCTTGCCGTCCCATCAAGATCCGAAACGGAGCATGAATCCTGAGGCTTCAAATATCGAAACTGAGGCAGGATTTGCAGCATTTGGCGAACAAATTAGTAAATACATATATATTTCTACGGAATTATTATGCTAACGTAACCTAAACAGATTTTAAAGCGATCACAAGACCAATAATACATGTTTGTGTTTTTCCACTCACAATTTTTCTTGCACGTCATGCGAGTGAACTTTGAATTTCATAGTGACTTTTTAAGAAATTCAAGAACAAACTTGTGTAATCTTTGTCAATTTATAGAGTGAAAATTTAATCAAATTTCGTCAGAAAAAAAATATTTTGTGTGTTTCAATCTAAATCAAATAACTGTAATGACGGCTTTTCGATCTTTGGAAAATAATTATTAAATTCCAATTAAATTCAGGCAGTGTTTTTTCAGTAATCATATCTGATTGATCAAGAAGTTGATGCACGTATGTATGAAAACCCAATTACACACACACACACACTCGGTGATAGCTCGGCGGCAGTGCACCGCCCATACTGGTGTCTCTATTCTCATGTTGTGATTGTGAACCCAGGCCAAGGATTTAAAGGGCATTTATTGTTTTCCCAGAGTTTTTAAATTTAAGATCGTGTATTCAATTTATGAATTTCAATTAAAAGGGATTTGTTATTATTTTTGTTTATATAGTAAATTAGTTATGTAGGCCTAGGGGGGGGGGGGTGGTCTAAAAAAAAATCGTAACGACTCAGCCAACCGCTGAATAACCGGGGGGGGGGGGAAGGGTAAGAGGGCACTTTTTTGGGGGGGGGGGGGGGGGGTCAAGAAATTTTTAAATTGTTAAATTTGCTACGTTGGGGGGGGGGGGGGGGTAAGGTCACCTTTTTGCCATATTTTTTGTTTGGGGGGGGGGGGGGCACGTCCCTGTTTTTCAGTACATTTTGGGGGAATTTAGGGCTGATTTTAACATATTTTTTTTGGGCGGGGGGAGGGGGGCACGTGCCCCCTGTGCCCCCCTGGATCCGCCACTGCCATACTTTCTATTGATGTGCCAAAATTCATTCCCCTACCATTAACGGTTTTCAATTTAGGCAGACTTGAAAACACAAAAAAGCTTAAGGGTGCTTTAAAATATGAAGTTTTAAGAGTTTAGAGCCATTTTCAAATGCCATTTACAATTAATTTAAATGGATTTGATGGTCCAACTTTACAGAAATAATTAAGCTATATATATACCCCAGATATGCCGAAATTCAGCCCCTCTTGATAGACACTCTTAAATCTAGCCATGTTTCAAAACCCATGAAAACTTGTTCCGGCGACGGAAAAATAGCCATTATTTTGTCACACACATCAAAATGGGCTTCATATAATTATTTGAAAAATTCCACAAAAAAAAATATTTGTCTAAAGAACCTGAAAAAAAATAGCCATGTAGAAATCCATACAGAAAACAGATTTCTTGAAAAGAAAGGTGATTCATCAATTAATTACAAAACTATGTCACCTTGAAAATGGCTAATTGTCAGTTATAGCCTAATTACGCAAAATTTGACTATTTCGTCTCTTATGTAAGTGGCCGTATTTTCAAAAGTACTTATTCAAATTTGACAAATGAGGTATCAAAACTCCTCTTTCCATGTGCTCTAAAATGAAATTGGCAGGGGAAATGAAATGTAGATACTTTCAAACTTTAGCTGTGATACCTAATACAAGACCTGTCAGTTATTCGGGTTGGACAATGAATCATAGGATACAGAAAATGATTCATCAATAAATTAAAGAGTTAACATCAAATAAATTGATATTAAAATCGCCCATAAGATATATATCTTTATTTACCTTACGAACAGCATTTAAGGTATCTTCTAAAATATCTCAAATCGATTGCACTGGTTGATTTGGAGGTCGATAAATAACATCAATTAAAACATTTTTCGTTACTTTTTCAATTTCTATAAACATTGAGTCAAAACATTCATTATTTAGATCTAAATCTTTACCTTGTTTATATTTCAAATTATCGTTTAATAAAATTCCTACACCTCCTCCTCTCTTACCTTGTCTTACATTCAATAAAAAACATATAAATATTAAAATTGTAGAATGAGTCAGCCTGTTTAATCCAAATTTCAGTAAAACCAATTGCAGAAAATTGCACATCAATATCATTTAAAAGCGAGCATATTGCACTATAATTCTTATTTAAACTACGACAGTTTATATGAAGATAACTTGATGCATAATATACTTTTAGAATGAGTATTAAGAGAGTTGAAACATGATTTAAATTCCTCGGACGGATACAAGCGCGTAGCCAGGATTTCATTTTAGGGGGGGGGCGGTAGTGAGCACGCGAAGCGTGCGAATCACTTAAAGAGCGCGCATAGCGCGCTCCCTAGGGGGTGGGTGCAGGGAGGGGGGGGGGGGGGGGGAGTTTCGCGGAAGCTTTGAAAGAAGACGATTCGTTGTACCTTTCTCGACTCATAATCCTTGTCTGAATTCAGTGCGCCCCTCCTGCACATATCGCGGAAGCTTTGACGTATTATTAGACAAAGAAGACGATTCGTTGTACCTTTCTCGACCCTTAATCCTTATCTGTATTCAGTCCCCCTCCCGCGCGAAGCGCAGAAGTTTTGACGTTTCATTAATTTATTAGAGAAAGAAGACGATTCGATGTACCGTTCTTGACACTTAATCCTTATCTGAATTCAGTTTCCTCCCCTGGAAACTTTGAAGTTTCATTAAATTATTAGAGAAAGAAGACGACTCGAAGTACCGTTCTCGACTCTTAATCCTTGTCTGAATTCAGTCCGCCCCTCCTGCGCATAGCGCGGAAGCTTTGACGTATTATTAGACAAAGAAGACGATTCGTTGTACCTTTCTCGACCCTTAATCCTTATTTGTATTCAGTCCCCCTCCCGCGCGAAGCGCAGAAGTTTTGACGTTTCATTAAATTATTAGAAAAAGAAGACGATTCGTTGTTCCGTTCTCGACTCTTAATCCTTACTTTGAACTCAAATTCCCCCTTTCCGCGCGAAGCTCGGAAGCTTTGAGGTTTCATTAAATTATTAGAGAAAGAAGACGATTCGTTGTACCGTTCTCGACTCCTTTTCCCTTTTTCTTCCTACGTCCTCTTACTTTTTTTTCTTCTCTTTCTCTCTCTTTTTCTTTTGGACGGCGTTTTTTTTTTTTTTTTTTTTTTTGGGGGGGGGGGGGGGCGACCGCCCCCGCCCCCCCCCCCGGCTACGCGCCTGGACGGATAACAATAACTATTTGGTTCATATTCTTCATCCCCCCTGTAGTTTGATTTGATTCGATTTGATTTGATTTATTGGTAGTTGGACTCAATAACTGTATATATCTTGAGGTTTCATAGGCATTTATATTTCACATTTATTCCGATCAGTAAGAGGACATAGAGGGGTAAGAGGGCATATATATATTTTTTTTTGGTCCCGAGATTTGAAAATTTGACCGTTTCGTTGGGGGGGGGGGGGGAGGGGTTAAGGTCATCCATTAGGATCAGCACTCAAAAGAGGGGGGGGGGGGTTTCTCGAAAAACATACACATACAAAAAACTCAAGGGGGGGGGGTTTAACCCCAACCCCCCCCCCCCAACACTGCGTACGCGCCTGTGTGAAACAGTGTATGATAATACCGACAGGCATGTCAAAACTGGAAAAATAACACAAGTCTTTGTCACATAAACCATATGCTATGCTATACAAGTTGAGACTTGAACGATCTGTATTAGATATAATTCATTTATTACAAGACTTAGTTAAATACGTTTATATATAACTGTGTCACAAGCGATCCAATCAACATTCCCATTTATATATGATAATAAGGCATGTCAGAACAGGAAAATATACACAATATATACTGTTAGTTACAGAAACTATATCGCACTGACTAAAAGATCGTTGGCAAAGGAGTTTATCGAAATGAGCATTTTATCCTGTCTGTATTGATTTGAATAATGAGACCGATTTTGTCAGATTTTAATTTTTTTGTATATAGCATGGGGCCAGAAATGAAGAGGGCGACATACAACTTCAATTTACATCAATGGATTTAAGGTATGTTACTTCCATGTGTAGCGAAATAACACCCGTTCTTTATAAAGTGGATATTGACGGTAACATTGAATAGACTGAAAAGTTGAAGCAAACGAAAACCACAATATCAATAAAAAGAGCTAGCAATAAACATTTTGAACGTCCAAATTGAAAAACTACATGTATTGATGTTTACCTTGTGCTCCTGTTTAGTTATATGTCTTGCGGTCCATGGGATCGCTGATCTCCGAAATAGCGGAGGGAGAACGACAACAAGAAGAAGAATGCTTAATATCTGTCCAGGTAACAGATACCAAGGGCACAATTATTTTTGAATATCGAGTCAAAAGCACCTATATTTGAATGGGGTGAGTTTCTTTGTTTAATTATTCAATTAATAAACACCATAATATCAAGAAATAACATATGTAAGGTACAAAATAGTAGTTTTTATTATTACTTAAAATTACGTTGATAAGTCAGTTTTTGACGCCGATGATTTGTTTTCTTCTCGTTATGTTCCTTTAGGTTTCGCGTTAGTCATTTTCAGAGGACTTGAGATACATCACCACAATGTGTTCCTGGATGAAAGTAGTCCTTATTATTTACGTATGTGTATCCTGTCAGGCTTTTGACGGACAAAAACTATTTGGCAGTATAGGACAACCCTTCACAATCCGTTTAAAAAAAAGGGGATTGCGAGAGCCGTACTTTTCAGCTTTTTTTGAATAACAAGGAACTTGAAGTGAAATCCTCTTGTATTTACACTGCCCAGTTTTATAGAACCCCTCCGTGCAGCGTAGTGGAACAAGGAGATACAGTTTCCCTGACCATAGAGTCACTACACCCTTCTCACTCTGGGATATATCGCTGTGACCTCTTTTGCACCGCTGGTAACATCTCACAAGAAGTTCACCTTCGGGTTTATCACCCTCCTGGACCGGCAAGCTGTACCTGGAAAGAAAACGGCACTTCCCCGAACTTCAACAACCACAAAACTCACCAGAGGAAGACACTGGAATGTGTAGCTGTAAACGGTCATCCAAGAGGAAATATAATTTGCTACTCACGTCACAAAGCTAAAGCTAGAGCTCATACCCATTTTCTGGTTAGTGAAACTCATCGCGAATCGAAAGATCTATTTTGAATCCCAAAGAATATATTTGTTTCCTGCTGTTCCGTAAATTTACATTACACCAAAGATTAATCTACATGTGACGATTATAACTGGGAGGGATAGAAACATCGAGTGGTCAATACAAAGGAAAAAGGCAGTACAACCAGGAGATCTACGGAAGAAAACGCTAAGCAAATTACCGTTTCTCAGGTTTGCGAGTCGAATTGAGGTCAAAACAATTAAAAAAAGCATTCGACTAATACACCTTTGGTCCTGGGGGCGTTTGACAAAAACTTATCATCAGTGACAAATGCCAATTTGTGTTTTAAGCTACTAAAATCCTTGCTTTTGATTAGTTATCATTAGATTTGCCACTGATTCTTGTTATTTGTCATTGAAAAAAGGCTTTGTGAAACGCCCCCAGATTATTTGGGAGTTATTGTAACGTATATTCAAATTTGAAAGGGATTCTTAAAACCGATGCTTATAAATAGTTCTCTTTTTGAAAATAACAGTTTCATACTATATACTAATAGCAATATGCATCTACGCAAAGCCAATATTCGATTCTGTTTATTACTCAGTATATGTTTCATCATTTTGTCTAAGAAAGGTGACTTTACATCTGTAGGTTCGTCGCCTCAATATCTCAAGTTAAAAGAAGGAGAGGATGTCGAAATCGTTTTTCCCCACTCATTTGATGTCAACACAACATTTAGTTTAAAACGGGAACATGGGTATCCTTTTTATCAAAATGGTATGTTTGTCAATGGTGGTTCAAGAATTAGTGAAAGATTCCGTGTTGAAGTCGGGAAAGTGATGGAAAACGTAATAATACGATTAGAAATACTGAATACGACACGAGAAGATTCAGGAACTTATGTTTGTGAGGTTTCTGTACCTGATGAAATCCTGACCACGCCAGACCTCGTTCAAAGAGTAAGTCTTACTGTGAACTACCATCCCGGGAAAACGACTTGTCGGTTTTTATCACACCCAGTTAATGTAGCCGAAGAAACATGGCGATTTATAGAATGCCATGCATCAAGAGGTAGTATTGCTGGATTCATTGAATGTTTTCAACAGGGAATGACCGTGGCACCAAGAACCAGGTTGGCTAAAAATTCATCCATATTGATCAAGCAATTCACAGTCAAGGACGCAATTCCATTTTCCTGTTGTACTTCAGTATTCTTAACACCTAAAACCTTCGACACATGCGGTGATTTTAAGCAATTTCAAGAAGAAAATGAATTAGATACCCCCCAGAGCAATGAAAGATCACTAGCACCATCTACTGAATATACAACAAGGGTCATCGTAACTGATCCGATAGTGAATTTTACCTCAGAAAAGCAAACAAGTCCGACACAAAGTCCAGCTTTCTATAAATATGAGCAAGACAGTTTTAAAATCTATTCGGTATTATCATTATCTGTAATAGGGTCAATGCTATTTGTCATTGTAATCATTTGTTGCATTACTTTGGCACTTGTTTCACGGAACAGTACTAAGAAACAACTAGAAAGAACAAAAACTCCTTATGAATCAGTCCCGATGCATAGGATGAAGGAATCTGGAAATGAAGAAAGTGAATTTTAACGATCAAGATAGCGATGAATGTTTATATATTAGAAGTAATGATAGGAATTATTGTTGTAGAGAGAAAGTTTTTATATTCTGACATTGATATATTACAGAATTATACTTTGACCTCACTCTGTATTTAGCTCTTAGAAATATATATTTGTTTTAACCATCTGGAAAGACAATACGGTTTATAGCATAAATTAGTTACGTGTCTAACCAATCTGCAGTTCCATGTACCATGCATAATTTATGTTATCGGACAAACGTACAATATATTTTGTCATAATCAGGACATGATATCTTTATTACCTCACTGAATATTAAGGAAACATTGTATATAGATAATCATGATAACATTGTTGACGTACCAGGGTTCGTACCCATGGTCTTTGTACCTACAGGCAACTGTTTAACATGTTTAAACAACTCGACGACAGAAGTCTCTATGCATTATCAAGATTTGACAAATTTATGTCTTATATTATTACATTTTTCTCTTAGAAATTATGATGTACCCTATCGTTTCCTACATGTTATTGAATAAAATGCAGTAACTATATCTGGCGATTATGGTAGGTCCTATATTGTATCTATGCAAAGACATCTTTATTTTTACTACTATTTTATTGATAAGTTATATTTATATTTTAGAGCATAACTATTATATATATATATGTATATATATATATATATATATATAGATATAGGAGTTGGAAGGTTACACTTTATTGGTACTAGTTATACAGACTGTTTCGCCAGAAGGCTCATCAGTAACTAAATACATTATACAATCATGGCGAAGTAAAAAACACTCATGTGCAGTCAGGCAAGAATACAAAAGAGATACAAATAATACCCAAGTTGATGCCTAGGTCACATATAAACCGGGCCCCGTACGATTTTCCCTACCCGGCAGCTTGCCGTGGATTTAGAGACCGTACGGGAACCGTCCGATTTTCATTTCTACGGCATGTGTGGTCACATATTCTGCGGCGCCCGGGAGGTGCCCGGAGAAAATTGGTCGAGTGAAATGCAAGGCGCCCGTAAGGGTGCCGGCAGGGTGCCGGCCGAGTGCCGGCCGGTAACCTTACGCGCTCCGTCCGATGAGCAGGTGTACCGATGGCTCCCGGAAGGTGCCCTGCCGGGGCCCGGCCGGGGTCCTCAAGGCGCCCGGCCGGGTGCCGTGCGGTGCACTGAACTACAGAGTGAGTCAGAAAAAATGTCCCACTTTTTAAAAGTTGTATTGTTTGAAGTATGAATATTTAATCATGGGTTTCATGATATATCTTGATAGAGTTTTCCTCCCAGTACATTTTGGTACCATTTTCATTTGAATCTCTGCATGCATCACTGAATATCAGACAATCTTTACAAGACTGCCAGATCTCACTTGCGCCAAGTTACTGGGTGAGGAATAAAACAGTGCATTGCACAAAGACAGTCAGACACGCGCAGACGCACAAACACACACGCACACGCACACACATGCACTCCCAAGACACACACAACACACGGTGACAATTGTTTCATAATTACCCTTTTTCTGATTGAGTATTAATTTTGATCAAGATCGCTGAATGTTTAAGTGGCATAACCCTACAAATATTTCCCTTTTGTACACATTCACTACCACCATCATGTCATCATCATTATCATCATCATCATCATCATTATCATGAAGCACAACTTCCGCCAATACGCACCAAGAGGACAAGCGGCCATTCAACTTTTTTGTACGATAAGAAGAATTCCCGACAAAAGGTAACAGTTTGGGTGTGCCTTGTCGGGAATGGAATGCTCATTTGTTTGCGTGTGCCTGTGCATGTGCGTGTGTGTGTGTGTGTGTGTGCGTGCGTGTGCGTGTGGTGGTGTGTGTGTGCGTGTGTGTGTGTGTGCACGTGTGCGCGTGTGCGTGTGTTTGTGTGTTTTTGTCTTTCTGGCTAATTGGATAATTGAAAAAAAAACTGGCTGTCTTTGTTCAAAACAATATTTATTCCTCACCTAGCAACTTGGCGCAAGTTAGATCTGGCAGTCTTTTAAAGATTGTCTGATGTTCAGTCATGCATGCAAATAAAAATGGTTCCTAAATGTACTGGGAGTATAACTCTATGAAATCATATCATGAAAATCATGATTAAATATTCATACTTCAAACAATACAACCTTTAAAAAGTGGAACTTTTTTTTCTGACTCGCTCTGTTTGTGTCCTCTGGTATCCGCACCTCCTGTATTTAAAACTGCGTTGTACATTTCAGGATGCCGCCGTGAGGGACCCGCACGGGCAATATTCATTTTAAATGGCCCCCGGACGGCAGACGCCTGTTGTTGTGCATATCTCTTGAGGGCTCTTGAGGGGCCCGTGAGGACGCCGTAGGGTACACGTACGGAACCCTTGAGCACCGCAAGGCGCCCGTAAAGATTTTTCATGAGAATTGACCCCCAAAATCGTGACGGGCCCGGCCGGGCACCGTACGGAGCCCGCATGGGACCCGTAAGGTGCCCTACGGGCTCTTTACGGGCTTTCTACGGCCTAACGGTCAGATAAAATCGCCGGGAGAATTGGGAGCAGCCAACTCAGCACCACGGCGCCCGTACGGCTTCAAAAACTGTTCCGGCGCCCGTAGGAACTTTACGGCAACCGGCCGGACACCGGCCGAAAATTCCCAAAATGTCTGTTTTTACTCGCCGTACGGGCCCCGGAGTGTATATGTGAAAGCCCCATAAGGGTGAACGCAATAATACAATAGTGGAATTAAGTGGTTTAAGGGTAAGGGGAAAGGTCATGGTGGTACGGGGGGGGGGGGGGGGGAGGGGTTTAACCATATTCAGAGAGTAGAAACTTTCTCTTATGTCTACATGTGGAAATGAGTTCGGTTCTAGAGTTCAGGATTGTTGATTTCTCAGCAGTGATGATGTGGTACTACTATACTACTACTACTACTACTACTGCTACTATATATATATATATATTTATATACCTCACTTAAGAAATCCAGCCATCTGATTGGTCGAATTGCATTCATAAACTTCAACTATTTCTGTAAAATTCCCAATAACCATGGTTATTGGGAAAATAGTTCAGTCTCCATGGTTACCCCATAGGTTTACATGTTAAAAAATGGTCTGAGCGATCGAGGATACCGCGTACGTGTGCGAAAAATTGGTCGGCAATTTCAATACAATTGAATCTCGATCGATCTTACCGACAATTTTATCTTGCATTGTTGACATGAAGACGAAAATAAACTTCCAAAAACAAAAAAACAACATCTGCCGATAGATCTTGATCTAAATTCGTGCCAATATGCATTGCAAAAGTAAAAGAAGGGCCTGTTTATATGGAGCAGCCGCGAAGCATCCTCCACTCGAAACCGTTTTCAATCCATTTTGATGTATATATAAGAAAAAACTACTTATTTAAGAGCGCGATAGCCGAGCGGGTTAAGGCGCTGACTTTAGTTACATCACCTTTTGTACGCAAGAGTTCGAATCTCATCTTCGACAAAAGTTTTTTTATTTTTTATTTTTTAGTCTATTTTTTTTCGGCATATAAAAGTATTAATGACTGCTTTAATATTCGAGAAATAGTTGTTTTATTACGCTCTCGGGAAGGTTACAATTGGGCTATTCCCCTCGGCACGCCTCGGGTAATAGCACAATTCTAACCTTCCCTTGAGCGTAATAAAACAACTATTTCTCTCAAAGCAGTCATTAATACTATAATATATACACATTGCATACGTTATATATTCTTTAAACTGTTTATTAAAAAAGCTTCATTTTTTAATACGTGGGACGTATTCCACAGGAGTCATACTAGGTAACTTGTAGACAAATATTCCCACTCCTCTTCATACCAGGTGCCTATATGGTACTTTGCATTCGTACTATAGGGATGGAGGGGGGGGGGGGGAGGGGGCTGATGTACATATTAGATTTACACCACGTGTACTAGGACTATTACTATCCGGAATATCATCATCGTACAACTTCCATCCGCATTATGAGATGTAAAATGTTTCAAAAGTGACATGGTTGGGTAAGCCCACGTACTGCATCGTATACTAACAATCCTCGGCTTTCAACACATTGTAATGAAGAAAAAGAAAAGAAAATCCTTTTATGAACGAGATCCTATGAAGTAAATAAATGCTCATAATTAATTGAAGCTACTGTCGAAACGGGTGGTGTGAGGAAGAAGAGAAAAGAGGACCGAGAGAGAGAGAGAGAGAGAGAGATAGCGAAAGAGAGAAATGGAAATGAAGAGAAGTTATATTATGTATCGCTGAATGAACATGGATGAATAGTGAATACTTGAAGAGAGAGTGTACGGTACAGAAGTTTAGGATTCCAGCCGTAAATAAAGAAATAAAGCCGTACAGCTTTTATTCGATCTGTAAATACAGATAAAAATAGCAATGACGGATTTAGTACTTCGTTTATGTTACATAGAAAACTGAATAAAATATCTGAACAAACCATGTAACTATATCTATAAAAGTTTCATATAAACATGTAGTCCGATCTACAAATCCCCCCACGGCGCTTCCGGACTTCGTGAGCTCGATGATGAGACGATCTGTTGGCTTAATAAGGATCTTCCTATCTAGATGATGTACTCCCTGATATTCTTTGCACGAACGAACGAACGAATAGTAACCAATCGCTACAAAACCTTTTGCATTTCCTAATATGCATTTCCTAATATGCACTACTATGATAAACCCATATTTTCCGAGCTTTCTTAAACCGACTTGTCTTTCCTTTAAACAGATTACTGCTAATTTGCATAAACCAAAATAACTGTAAATATTGTTATATTGCATCCATAGACCAGCTTGTTTCTCCACATATATCTGCATTGTAAAAAATCGTTCTAAAACCTCAATATTGGATTGTCACTTTAAATGTATTGTATGACTTTCCACTTACTTTGACAGGCACTTAAATTACACATTTCTGGTCGCCTATGAAAAAACTATCTGATAAAATTTCAGAACTCGGTTCAACATTGTTTGATGAATTCAACTTAGATATCTGACTTGCTCTATTACTATGCAACTAAGAAATGTTTAAACCACAGTTTTTTTAGTAATTATATAGAAATTACACTTTATAACAAAATATATGCATTAACTGTAAGATACATCTTTACTACATTGAGCCTTTTGTGTTCCATTATCAAACTCTTCGATTAAATAAACACTTTATTTCATTTCTTACTTAAAATACCATGCCAGAGGTGCAAAGTTTTACCTTTTCAGCAAGTCAATAAATAGTGTCTTGCAAGCTAAATCAAAAATTTTGCAGACTAAGTTTTGTCACCCGAACTCAAGCTGCATGAAATCCAAGACAAGCTGCACGAAATCCAAGATTTCATGCACAATACCAACTGCTTGGATCTTCAGTACATCTATATAATGTACAGTGGACAAAAACATGACTAAAAGTATGTTTCATGGGCGTGATCGTTTGGATTCAATGCCACGGGCATTATGCTAATGAGTTAAATACTGTTATCTTTTAGAGTTCCTTTTAGAGTTCGTTTCAGAGTTCAACTCGAACCGTTTCCCGTTTTATGAGTTCATATTCCAGTTTCTATTATTCTTAACACTCACTACTGTGGCGGGACCAGGGGCGTACGCAGGATTTTTTCAAGGGGGGGGGGGGGGGGTTTTAAAAATATTTTGCTCCCGATAATTTGAAAATCACGCCAGCCGAAAAGTCGCTCAGTGGGGGGGGGGGGGGGGGGGGGGGGGGTAAGCCGTGGGTTTAATTTTTTTTTTTTTAATAATAAAAAAAAACAAAAAACAAAAAACAAAGGGGGGGGGGTTTAGGTTTTTTTTAGGGGGGTTTACACACATAAAAATACCAAAGGGGGGGGGGTTTGAACCCCCAACCCCCCCCCCCCTGCGTACGCCCCTGGGCGGGACAACACTTCATTACGAATGGTATTACGGCAACTGACGGGTTAGCTGGTAAACTTGTCAAACTTGACCTGAAGTTAACTGCGTTATGCTGTAACTGAAGAACATGGCGACAAAGACAAGCTTGACCTCTGGTAACTTTAGAGTCCGAAAAAAGGAGAACATTTTAAATTAGGCAAACAATCTTCGCTTTACGACACATACAAATGGAATGGCTAAAGGGCAACCTAGGGGATTATGAAGATGAGATGGCTCACTTGGAACAGTGTCAATTTGTTTGTATAGCATTTTGATGTTGCCTAAAATTTTAGGCAAATGATTGGTTCTTCCATTCTTCCAGACTCTCAGACAAAAAATAAGGTGATGGCTCCTCCATCAATCAGATCTCTAATCTCATCTAGAGCTCATGCAGCCTGAACATACTACCGAATAAACACAAAGGTTCAAATTCCACACTAAATGTGTAAACTATAATAGCAGGCATCATGAGAGGGCAAATTAATATTATCCTGATTATATCAGGATTTATTCCTGACATATTGCACCTTTAAAGGTGCAATAAAGGCACACACACTATTTTGCACTACCAAAAAGGTTCGATATTTGAGGGTGCAAATCTGTTGACTAAATAAGGGATGCTGCTATTGTACCGTGCGGGAAGCTTATTTTTACCTTTATTTTAATGTGTGGTAACGATAAGGAAGTCATAGTAGGGGGCTTGGGGAACTTACAAGTTCACATAGGGTTCACAGTATAATATTTTAGCTAACCTGACAAAGTGTGCTAAACTTTATGTGCATGCTGGAAACTATTATGCAGTTCATGAGACCGAAGGTTTTCGTTCTCGAAAACCTGTCAAGTTTCCTGAGCCCCTCCCAACAAACTCAATGAGTTATCTGAGAATAAGACCTATAAGGACTCGATTTCCTGTTCGAAAGCAGACATCTCTTTTATGAATTAGATAATATTTATAATTTATAATACATGTCACATCGCATGTCATTCCAGTTGAAAAGTTTTTGAAGATGATCAGTAGTGTTATTAATTTCTCTGAGAATGACTTGTATATAATTATACTGATTTTTAGGAGTACAAAGGGACAGTTTCTTTTCTTTTCCTTGGTAAAGAAGTGATCAATGAAATAGACTACCAAACGAAATCAAATTAAAAACATCCAGAAGCAGTTACAGGAAGCCCCTTAAAACAATAAATAATTGTATATTCCTCTGTCTATCAAACTATGTAACTAAGTTGCAATATTCTTCGGCAGGGTTATTAATCTTCATTTGCCACTCTCAATCCAGGTGAAGTAAATGGTTACCCGGTAACAAGAAATTCATTGAACTCTTTAGCGCTTGGTGGCTCAGCTGTAGCAGGAGTAATGATATGAAACTTTATATCAAGCCCAGAAGAGTAAAATTGGTACAGTAGCTGCGCCATATAAATGGACACATTATCATAACTATTACTAATTGTTGTACTGTAATTTTTGTATTTTGTGTTTCGTGATTGAACATTCAACGTCGTCTATGTTCAATATTTCGTAGAGGGGCCACAATTGAAAAAGCACAAGTGCTATTTTATGGTCCCTTTTAATCATCCTTTTAAATATATTTCGATTTTGTTATATTTGTTTACTATTATCGAGACATATTTTGTACACAAGCTGTTACTGGAGATGTTGAATAAATGAATAAATCAAATAAAACGAAATCAAATCAAGTTATAGCTCTCTAAATGTACGCAATTCGCTAATGCCTGCGTCACACATCCAATGGCCACCGGCCGAATTTGTGGGTCGCCAGAAAGTCGCCGGATTTCAAACCCGACGAGGAGTTGAGCGTATTCTTCGCTTGGCATCTACCCTGTTACATATTGGACGGGGCTCGGGAGATGCCGTATGAACACCCGTCAGTAAACGAGCGGGACCCGAGCGCTCAGCTAACGATCAAGCAGCCTGAAAACTCTCTCAAATAAATGTAAAAGTTCAAATTGAACACTAAACCTATAGACTACAATAGCACCCACCATAAGAGGGCAAATACATATTATTCTGATTATATCACGAATAATCATTTACATTCTGCACTCTTAACCTCCCGTAGACGTACTAGCCTCCTTGGAAGTCTTGAAAAACACTGTTGGTAATCTTTATTGAAGTTATTGTTTTAAGGATAACTATAGCGCCGATTAGAGAGGATGGGTTGCACGAGTGGCTGGACGTTAGAACTGGTTAACTTTTTGATGAATAGCTGGCGTGCGTGGGCTTAAAGGTGCTACAAAGGCGTACATTATTTTGCAGCACCAAAATGTATTGATATTGCACCATTCCACGTCAAGCTTCATTGAGGGTGCACATTTGTACACTAAATAGGGGTGCTGCTATCGTACCGAGTGGGAAGCATATTTGTTGAATTAATTTTATTATGTTGACGGTGAGGTAGTCACAGGGGCGTCGCCAAAGGGGGGTGTGGGGGGTGCGACACCCCCCCACCTGTCAGGATATTGTCGGTAAAATTGCGCTGCCGTCGGGAAAAAGAGAAAAGGGGGAGGGGAAAAAAGAGAGGAAAAAAAAGAGAGGGGAAAAAAGAGAGGGGAAAAAAAGAGAGGAAAAAAAAGAGAGGGAAAGAAAGAGAGGGAAAGAAAGAGAGGGGAAAAAAGAGAGGGAAAGGGAAAGAAAAGAAAAAAAGAAAAGGAAAAGAAAAGAAAGAAAGGAAAAGAAAGGAAAGAAAGGAAAGAAAGGAAAGAAAGGAAAGAAAAGAGAAGAAAGAAAGAGAAAAAAAGAAAAGAGGGAGGAGAGGAAGGAAAGGAAAAGAAAGAAAAGAAAGAAAAGGAAACAAAGAAGAAAAAAGAGTGAAAGGGAAACAAAAGAAACGGGGAATGAAAGAGAGGAGAGAAAGGGGAGGTAAGAGTCTGAGAGAGGAGGAGTGGGAGTAAAAGAGAGAAGGTGGTTGTTGGGTGGAGTCGTCTCGTCGAGGGAGCAAGAAAGACACGGGTAAATATGTTGCTGTGTCGGGTCAGCTGTGTCGGTATTCTTGCTCGATCCTCGAGTACTATAATTTATCAATGCAGAAGTTTGAAGTCGGTGAGATGTATATTGTCGGTCGGCCGACAAGTTTTTTTCCCTACGAACTGTGACTTGTTATCCGCTGTGACGACTTCGAGAGTGACTACAACTACAATACTTGTATTTTCTCAAAATTTCACTTTCCTATAATATCAGCTAAAGAAATCAGAGGTTTAAAATTTTCGGGGAAACTAAATTCAAACAAGGTTTAAGAGTCAACAACGGTACGACAAATCGTCTTCCTTTCTTTATATTGTGATGAAACGCCAAAAATTCCGCGCTTCGCGCGGAAGGGGAAACTTCATTTAGACGAGTCGAGAACGGTACAACGAATCGTCTTCTTTCTCTGATAATGTAAGGAAACGTCAAAGCATTCGCGCTTCGCTCGAAAGTGGGAAACTGAATTCAGACAAATAGGGCTTACTTAAAGTCGAAAACGGTACAACGAATCGTGTTCTTTCTCTAATAATTTGAGGAAACGTCAAAGGGGAAACTGAATTCAGATGAATAGGGCTTAATTAGATTCGAAAACGGTACGAGGAATCGTCTTCCTTTCTCTATATTGTGATGAAACGCCCAAAATTCCGCGCTTCGCGCGGGAGGGGAAAACTTCATCTAGACGAGTCGAGAACGGTACGACGAATCGTCTTCTTTCTCTAAAGATTTAAGGAAACGTCAAAGCTTCCGCGCTTCGCGCGAGAGGGGGAAACTGAATTCAGATAAAATTAATAGGGCTTATTTAGAGTCGAAAACGGTACAATGAATCGTCTTCTTTCTCTAATAATTTAAGGAAACGTCAAGGCTTACGCGCTTCGCGCGAGAGGAGGAAACTGAAATCAGACAAAATGAATGGGGCTTATTTAGAGTCGAAAACGGTACAACGTATCGTGTCCTTTCTCTAATGATATGAGGAAACGTCAAAGCTTTCGCGCTTCGCGCGAAAGGGGGAAACTGAATTCAGACAAAATGAATAGAGCTTATATAGAGTCGAAAACGGTACAACGAATCGTGTCCTTTCTCTAATGATATGAGGAAACGTCAAAGCTTTCGCGCTTCGCGCGAGAGGGGGAAACTGAATTCAGATGAATAGGGCTTATTAAGAGTAAAAAACGGTACGACGAATCGTCTTCTTTCTCTAATAATTTAATGAAACGTCAAAACCTTCGCGCTTTGCGCGGGAGGGGGAAGCTTCATTCAGATAAGGATTAAGAGTCGAGAACGGTACAGCAAATCGTCTTCTTTTTTATATTAATTTAATAAAACGTCAAAGCTTTCGCGCTTCACGCGGGAGGGGGGGGAACTTCATTCAACCGAGGATTACCAGTCGAAAACGGTACAATTAATCGTCTTCTTTTCCTAATAATTTTAGGAAACGTCTAAGCTTCCGCGCTTCGCGCGGGAGGCCCATCACCCACACCCCCCTAATGAGCGCGCTTTTAAGTGATTCTCTTGATCACTACCGCCCCTCCCTAAAATAAGATCCTAGCTCCGCGCCTGCATTAAAATATATAGCTATGATGCAGACTAAATTGAAGAAATAATTCGTATATTTATGTCGTCGAGGAAAATGACCATTTTGCGCATAATGCAAGTACTATAGATAGTCCATAGGAAAAACAATTTAGCCTTCGGCCCCAGGTTTATAGGGTTGAATTTGAAGATATTGGAAATTTAATTTTGTCGGTAATTGGTGGCTAGTTTTGTCGGTAATCGTTGGCCTCTACACCCCCCCACTGAAAAATGTCCAGCGACGCCCCTGGGTAGTCATAGTGGGGGGGGGGGGGGGGGACTGGGGGAGCTTACACGTTGACCTAGGGTTTACAATAATAGATTTAAGCTAACCTGACAGAATTTTCTAAACTCTCTGTTCATGCTGGAAACCATTCTGCAGCTCAAGAGACCAAAGCTTTTCGTTCTCGAAAAGTTGTCAAGTCTCCTGAGCCACTCCCACCCATCTCAAGGAGTTATCTGAGAATAAGACCTATAAGGACTCCGTTTCATGTCTGAAAGCAAACACCTCTATTATAAATTGAATAATCTTTCAAATAAAAAACATGACACCTCGCATTTCATTCAAGTGGACATTTATCAATAAATGCAGAAAATAAGCATGGCAGAGAAAATAAGTGAATTGGTTTCGGTAACTGATATCATTTCTTTTCAAAATGATCAGTATGGTAATTTATTTCTATGAGAATATCACGTGAACATGTAAAAAAAATGTAAGAGTGTCTGGAAGCGCTTTTTGACTTATATGGTCTTTTATAGGATAAATAGGAAACTTCATTTGCTCCCCTGACACTTACGAGGAAGCGGTGCTTGTGGATAACTTCATTTCTTATTGATTAGCTAACAGTAGGTCCCGGCCCCCCCACTCAGGTTTCAAAATGACCGCATGCGTGTTGCCAAAATGTCCTTTTCGTAACAAAAGAAAAAGGTCGAGCCGTATTGACTTTACACACCGGACTTTTGCTGAAAAGGGGGGGATGCTGAAAAAGGCTCGTATACAAAAGAAAAAGGTCGAGCCGTATTGACTTTACACACCGGACTTTTGCTGAAAAGGGGGGGGGGGGGGGTCGGTTGGAACACGCATATGCGTACCCTAAATAACACTGAGTGGGGGGGGGGGCGGGTCTACAGTTGATGAAATGATGGCAAATATGAAAATAAAAACCTTGACGTCGGTATGGATTATGTTCTTATTTTATGGATGCTCAATTACCAGTGGATCATGTCCTCAGGGTAAACCCAGCATATTTCTAGCAGAACCACGTGACATAACGGTGAAGGAGGGAAGCGATGTCTCATTTTCTTGCACTATAAACATGACGGAAGACAGTTCCTCTGAGGTATCCGTTACATGGGATGTAAATCCAGGAGGTTTAAGGAAAATTGTGATCCGGAAAGATATGACTTCGAAGTTAACCGTATACAATATTATAGGCAGAGAGGAGCATTACATTCGCTGCAAAGTTAACTTCGGATTCAGCAACCATCGAGAAACTTGCCGTTATAGTTCCAGGAGGGCAAAGATGACAGTCCAATATTTCCCGAGACAAGATGAGCTGACCTGCAGTACTCCAAACCGTTCTCTTAGCCTCCAGGAAGGTGATAGTTTACACATCCAGTGCCAGGTCACACGGGGAAACCCACCTATTGACATAGGGTGGCGTATTGATGGACATTCGTTCCGTCAAAAACCTGCCATGGATAACGGGCTAATAAGAACATCAGCACAGAGAGTAAACATATCAGGATCAATGCACGGGCAATATTTCATTTGTGTCGTAAGGAGTGGATTTGCTTTTCCTGGTGAAGAAATAACTTGTTCCATAGGTCCATTGGATGTTCAGAGCGAGACCAGAGCCGGAGTACCTGAAGACTCTACGACAGATGTGACAACTCTTATTC
>JAVYIG010009867.1:0-74065 GCA_035222895.1 Strongylocentrotus droebachiensis
TCTAGATATGTCTCCTCATGACTGAATGAAGATCTCATATTGTACTAGCTACACAGAAGTGAAGTTAAAATATCTGTTTGAAGACAGTGCAAGAAGTATCCAACAAATCCTGGTATTAAAACCTCTTTCGGGCTATATGGCCTATATTAAACAAAACATGATTAAAAAGAACTCTTAAAACTGCAGAGGACAAAAGTTGTAAGGCACACCACCTGATTCTATTGAGTCACGTAAGACATACTGGCCATTTATTCTTCTTCAATTTGCGATTGTTCCAAAACAAGTGTTGCAATAACAGAGAGCCCATTGCTTTTTTTCTCTCTCACCTTATTTGCCAATTCGATTAAATCTTGAAAGACAGGGTACATTGCTTTAGCTAGAATCATGAAGGTCCCCAAGCATACGTTATCCCAATCCTTCTGTTCCATTTTCTTTGGTTTGTTTTTGAGCTTCTCTGCATAGGCTTCTCCATTTCCTCTGGATTCTTTTTAGATCTTGTATTCCGCTTCACATCATGCCATCCAAAAAATTCATAACTATTCATAACCGCATCCTCGCCTTCATCCCATATAGCATAGTCGATGCCTTTGCCAGCAAACATCCCTCCAATTCCACCAGCAATGCCTCCAATTATTGCTCCTACTCCAGCACCAAAGGGACCAAACCATACTCCTCCAGCCACACCTGCAGCAGCACCGCCTAGTATACCACCTCCTGCTGCTCCTGCGCCCTCAGCAACACGTTGACGTAGCTCCACATCTGTGATCTTATTCATTTTCCATTCAACCACGTCCCAAATTACAAAGACACCAAACAGTGCAACCCCAGCAGCGGCATTAGCTCGGACAATTGAAGCCCCTGCTCTGGCAAATGTCGGCGTTGCAACCTTGACAACTCCTGCTGCAACACCTCCCGCAACACCTCCTCCTAGACCATTTTTAAGACCTGCCAGACCTACGTCCTCCCAGTCCTCCCCAGAATACAATGCGCCTCCTGCACCCAACACAAATCCAACACCTGCGCCAAAAGCTGCACCCATTCTTACACCACCGAGCTTATTTCCTTTACCTCCAGCTTCTGCACAATCATCTAGGAACACGGTGTTTCTGCCGCTCAATCTTGCCCTTTCAGGAGGTGCTATAACTTCGGATAGGCTTCTTAGCCTTGCCCTATTCGCAGGAGATGTGAGTGATTCTCTTGGTACTCCTTCCGATATCGAGGTAAAAGAAATTTTACGCCTTACCACGTTGTCTCCCAGTGGAGCATGATCTTTCCCGAACAGCTTGGAAAGTGCCTTTTCAAGCCGAGGTTTGTCATTAGCGTGGTCCAACTTGGTTAAGCTTTTCAATGTATCGCATAGTTCTTCAATCGGCATTTCTTGTTCAGGCCTTAATGGGTGATCACCTTGCAAGCCATGAAGAATGCGAGCTTTACCATTACCAAGAGGCTCAATGGCAAACGCATGATCGCCGCCCGTAATTTGACGGAGGGCCGTCAGTATTGTTTTTCCATTGATCAACTTACGCTTAACTATGTCAAACACCTTCGGATCTATTTTGACATCGGGCTTGCGTGCATAAACGATACTCGTATCTTGCATTAACGACTCCAAAAGACCAGCCCACTCCACACAGGATTCTATTTCTTTCTTTATACAGCGTATAATTTCATTACAGTTCACATTATTAGATATCTCGGCCAAAGTTGCTATAATTTCAGCTACTTCCGTCCCTCCAAGTGTTGCCATCTGAAAGAAATAAACAAAATGATAGCATTACTATTAGTTGTAGTACTAGGATATGTATCTCTTGTAATTCAAAGGACAGAGCTTTTTTTTTGGGGGGGGGCTGCTAACTCCTCTGACACGGCGTTATCGATCTCCTCCAAACTTGGCGGACCAATTAATCTTTGCCTACTCCAACACCTTGAGGAACTTAAATTGTAAAAAATACCATAAACATTCGGTAAAATGGGTAAAAAGTGCCATGAAATGTCAATTGGCAAGCATTTCTGGGCATGCATGACCAATTTCTTTCAGACTAGGCGTAATTACACCTGATTTGTGCATTTTGGGATTGAAAGGATGAAGTGGGACATTATTTACTTAGAGGATTTGCATGTATGTCAACAGAGGATCGTGTGCAGTAACAGGAAATGTCAACAGACTCAGGGTCGTGTGCGGTAAAAGGAAATGTCAACAGACTCAGGGTCGTGTGCAGTAAAAGGAAATGTCAACAGAGGGTCGTGTGCAGTAACAGGAAATGTCAACAGACTCAGGGTCGTGTGCAGTAAAAGGAAATGTCAACAGAGGGTCGTGTGCAGTAAAAGGAAATGTCAACAGACTCAGGGTCGTGTGCAGTAAAAGGAAATGTCAACAGAGGGTCGTGTGCAGTAACAGGAAATGTCAACAGACTCAGGGTCGTGTGCAGTAAAAGGAAATGCCGACAGAGGGCCTATAATATTACAAGGTGCAAATTGGTCAAGAACTTCAATTACTTTAATGTCTTAATTAATATAATATTTCTATTATTTCACGCCCGTTAGTGCCCAAGGGGGGTCCTAGGTACCCAACCTTATTATGCAAATGAAGCCATGGGCGGATTTAACAAATTTTGTTATCAGAAGATGCATAATCAAAAGTCTGACAATTACACAAAATTGTGTGTCGAAAAATTCCATTATGTAACCGAGAAATCGTGAACAACCCAAATGGTGGGTACCATGCTACCCCCCCCCCCTCTCTCTCTCTCTCTCTTTGGCACTTAAGTGTTAAGCACTACTTGATTAATAAATACCACTCTAACTAACTACATTTACTAAATCGTAAATTAAAATTAGAAAATTCTTTTTGTCCTTTAGTGTTTAATTAATTTTTTTTGCCAGGGGGGGGGGGGGGCAGTCCCGTCTCCCCCCCCCCCCGTAGATCCGCGCCTGGTATGCTATATCATAATTATGTTCTTCGACGTATTTTTTCACAATTTCCTTGATCGCATGCAAGAAGATATTTCATCTTAAGAACATATTTAACTGAGACTGGAAGTGAAGTGTGTTTAATAGTGCTTGTAACGTTTCGGGCCCCCTCACACAAAGATAAATTAGCGATTGATTGCTATTTTGGAATCGATCTTGATTGAAAATCATTTGATTGTACAATCGATCAATCAATCGTACAGTCAATCGCTAAGATTTGTGTAACAAGGTCCTAGATTTTGTAAACAAATCGTTAACATGTAGACGGTGTTATTTTTTCCAAAAGGGCTTAACTTTAGTAATACACCACGTGCACTTTTCCGAAGAAGAAGTTACGGTTTACCAAAAGGGCGTATTATGGCTGGTTACAGCCAGGAGCCCAACCCCCCCCCCCCCCCCCTCCCCCTCCATCTCCCTTTCCTACCACTACCATGATATTTGCGAACAGGATGTATCTAAACACAAAATCGATGTAATCTCCTCGGGAAGATTATTATTTTTGTTTTTGTAATCTTAAATTACAGCTTTGAAACTAGCTGATCATGTTGCACATGTAACAGATATTCTCACGATTGTCAAACTGTTTTTGTTTATATTCCCTAATTCGTGTATAATACATGTATTATTCTTGCATAAAGTTCTATCATTTACAGTTACACTACAAGGTATATTTTTAACAGTATATGACTTATTAAAACCAAATTTGTGAAAACTTTTATTGAATCGGCAATCTATATAAATAACTCCGTGTTCCTGATATGAAGTTTCGATATACAGACTACATGTAGAGTACAATGAATTTATCTTGGATTTTCATTATAATTATTTGTTCGTAATCTTAAGCATTGGAGGATCTGCTGCAAGTTGTATCTTGTCATGAACATTGTTTGAAATTATATTGTAATGATATAACTCGAAAATAAATTTGAATTTTTGAATACCGGATAAATTGCCATGTTTTGATCATTCTGTTTGTAATTATTCAACACTGTAACATTGAATACACTGTTTCCCCGACTTATAATATTGTAATAAAATATTTCCGGGAGATAGAAGAATATAATTACTCTTCGCATTTCTTACTTCCACGATTGTTCTGAAGTGCTTCTGCATGCATACGTGTAAAAATGTTATGTTTCTTAAAAGGAACTTCATCCTGTGTGAGATGTGTTTATATGGGTTTTTTCGCTTTTAAATGTCCAAAAATACTTCGACACTCATCGGAAATATTTTGTAATCGGACAACATATTATTCTTTAGACAAAATGATCATCTACTTTCTAAAAATTTGTATCAAAGGTGTTTACTCATGGTTGTAACTAAGGACACCCTTTTAACTTACTGATACTTTTTGAGAGAAAAGTGTTGTAAGTAAAGATACGCGCTTTTATCAAAGTAACACCGCTTCAGCGGGAGAGCGCACCCGGTAGTTCAAAAGACGTATTTTTTTCTTTAAATGATCGTTTCGATTTATTAACGATTCTGTTCTGCTCAAATTGTATTGAAATATACACTACACATCATTACTGATACATGCTATTGTTGAACTAACGATGTTCCGTGAACAATTATTTTTGGAAAACAACACAATTTTGTACATACCTCTACGTACTTGGAAGCAGTTTGAGTAGCCGTAACGCCAAGTTGGTTCAACAAAATACTCCAGTTATATAGTGTTCAAGAGCAGGTGATATCGTTTAGTTGCTCAGTTGGTATCCCAAAGCTGTAGTAATAACAATAATAATAAATAATAAGAACGGTGCTTATAAAGCGCTTACCACCGAAATCTAATACGACGGCTATTTATCCCAGTCCAGCTAGTCTAACTGATATTGTTGTCAATCTGAAGAACTACGTATCATCAATTTTACTCTCATAAAGGTCTTCTCCTAAAGGTTTAAACGAACTGGAACCAACCGACCTTAGACTTGAAAATGAAATAAAATAATATTATGATATCATACTTTAGTTTGTTTAATTTTCACCAACATACCACCTACCAGAAGAGAACCTTCACAAGGTCAATATGAATCTATCATTGAATGAATGAAGTAAATGCGAATACGTTTAAGATATGTATTTATTCATTGTCTCATTATCTCTATTTTGCCTTAATCATAATTTTCATTTCATTTCATTTATTTCCACTTCTCATTAAAAAAAAAAAAATGTACATACAATATCTGATTAACACAACAAAACAAGAAAATAGAGCACCTAGAATTAATACTTGAGACTGTGGTGGAGCCAACAGAGGCAAATTGACTTATCAAGGGCTATTCTCCAGGAATAAATTAAATATATATAGTTAGGTACAAAACATAGTTAAGTACACAACTAAGGGGAAACAGGCGGTCTGTGTGAAGGAAAAGTATACACACAGAATAGTAGAGCATAAATTTTCATGTGGTGAAGTAACTTTTAAAAAATCAACATATTTTAGCATTTCAAAAGGCATTGTTTATATTTGCGTTTGAAAGAGGCAAGCGATGGGCTGTCTTTTTTATGTCATCAGGTTATGAATTCCATGGCTTAGGTTCCAAGTGTCGGACTGTCTGTCTGGACGATTCGTACGTTAACAATTGCACACGTGGTCTATTGCAATATCTGGTATTGTACTGATGCATTTCAGAGTTTAACATGAACATATTATTAAAAACCTGAGGCAACAAGTTGTTGAAATAATTTTACATAAATAATGCAGTTTGCAATTTACAAATGTCAATAATATTTAAGACTGTTCTTGGATGAGAGTTGGTTATTGCACGCAGAGCTATTTAAAAAAAAATACATATAGCTTATTTATTAAAGTATTTGCACATTTCCCCCATACTATATTACAATAAGAAAGATATGGCAAGATCAATGTGTTATATAAATTGGTTAAAATTCTCAGAGGAACAATAGCGAAGCTTTGATAACAATACCTTTGGCAGTTTATCGACAGTCACGTTAATAACGTATTCGCTGATATCATGCGTGCATACATTTAAAAAAATGACTTAAAGACTGGCCCGAAGTTTACAATGCATAACAACACTCACATTTATCACACACATTATGTACGTTGGAGATCGTTAAAATAATGATAAGATTTGTTTATATAATGGAGCTGCTAAATACATTTACCCTACAAATCAGAGGTTTCAAAGATGGCAACAGACAATAATTATTTACGTCAAGTGGCCTGCTGTTCGAAGGTTTAATTGGAGCGGAAAAAACGAAATCTCAATCTCTAAGAGTTACTTTTGTTATACGTCGACTAAAATGCAATAAATTAATATTTGATTCAATGAAATACAGTTCTATGCAAATACAAATAACATTGAATATTAAAATCAATATTAGCTTTTAATCACCGCGGGTTTGCTGCTCTATCAGTCCCATTTGCATGGTCGATCAAGCTGTAAGCATGTTTGGACTTCCCATGATAGGGGGACTATTCCGCGCGTTTCGAGGATCAACCATGCATGGGATCAACGTCAACAGGGAAATGAAAAGGACAGATTAGACATATTAAATATAGAAGGGAAAATCGGAAGAGTAAGAAGGAAAAGTGGGAATTAATGTAGAACAATTGCATAAAACCATTACGATTCAAATATACAGTCAGGTATTCCAATTCAGGCATTGACAATTTGTTTATTGAGATTTGTTTACATTATGAATTGAGATTTAGAATAATAGATTAATCTCAACAGTGACGATGAATAGTCGTGAAATTACAACAATTACATGGGAAAGACATATAAAACTATTAGCATTGTTATTCTATTATAATTTTGTATTATTATTGTTATTTTTTGTTATTATTGATATTATTACAAATTATTATTAGAATCATCATTATTATTATAATTATCATTAAAACCACTATCATTATTAATATTAGAATCGCAGTAGTTTATGATCAGCATTTAATATTATTCATCTAGAGTTTGCAAAACATGAATTTCAACAGATATAACAGATATGAAACGTAAAACATATAAAACATATCCAACATCAATTCGTCAACTATTCGTCAAATGTAGTTTTTCTTTAAGTTGGCTTCGCTATTTTCGGCTGGTGTTCATCAAAATATCGCTTTTGAATATGGCACTAAGTATTCATTAATTATTCAGATTTGGACTTTTACTGACTTGCAAATACTTTTCAGATAGTATAGGGTCGAATAACAAAAGAATCGTCGACTTTGCAAAACTTTCGCCACTCTTTGACCATAGAATCTAAAGTATTCTCATACTTTGAAAGTGGGTTTATTACCTGAATATCGTCATATTCGGGTAGCAAAATGCCAGAATACGTGATTCCGGAAGCCCAGGGGTTTTGGGCAATAAATTACGTTCACGTGAGCATATTTTGATACCTTATTTGTGACACTGGCAGGACATAAATTGGTGTGGGGTCCAAGGGGCGGAGCCCCGAGAAGCTCAGGGTTTTTATACATCAAATTACTGTCAGATGAGCATATTTTGATACCTTATTTGCGACACTGACAGTGCACGAATTGGCGTGGGGTCCAGGGGCGGAGCCCCCAGATGCTCAGGGGTTTAGGTATTTTATAACGGTCAGATAAGCATGCAGGGGCCCACCTTAGGGCCCCTGGTGGAGTCGAGGGGGTAGCGCCCCAGAAGCTCAGGGGTTTTAGACATTTAATTACGGTCAGATGAAAATATTTTGATACCTTTTTTGTGACACTGGCAGGTCACTAATTGGTGTGGGGTCCAGGGGACGGAGGCCCCAGGAGCTCAGGGATTTTAGGCATTAAATTACCGTCAGATGAGCATCCAGGTGCCCGCATTAGGGCCCTAGGTGGAATCCAGGGGGCACAGCCCCTGGAAGCTCAGGGTTTTAGTCATTTAATCACGGTCAGATGAGCAAATTTTGACACCTTATTATTTTGTGACAAAGGCAGGTCAATATTCTTTTTTCTTTCTTTATGAATTTGCCATTTTCCAACAAACGCATAAAAAAGTATAATTTACTAAACATTGAGGAAAAATCTCGGAAATTTATGTCATTTCAGCAACTAAATCACATGTATCGAATTAGAAATAAACCACGTTTGAATTATATTTGGGGGGCATCTGTCACCCCCAAGTCCCCCCCCCCCCCATCAGTACGCCAGTGCCGTCCCCCTGATGTACACCTTGTTGGCGGGGAAAATCGTAACTGATCTCCCCTACCTAATTCTTTTTTTCCCCTTTGTTTCTTTCCCCTTCTCTCCTCTTTTCCTTTCCTTTCCCTTCCTTCTCTCTATTTAGGTTTGCTGGGGGAGTCAAGGGCCTCTCGGCCCCCCGATCCATACGTTGTTGGCGGGATTAATCGCAACTGTTCTCCCCTTCTTTTCATCCTTTTCTTTTCTTCTTCCTTTGTTGTGTTCCCTTTTAGCTCTCCTCTTTCCATTTCCTTGCTCCCCCTTTTTTTCCTTTTTTTTTGGGGGGGGGGGGGGGATTCGGGGGGGGGGGGGCAATGGCTTTTTGCCCCCCCCCCCTCGAAGTATAACTTGTTGGCGGGAAAATTGCAACTGATATCCCCCTTCTTTTATTTTCTTCTTCCTCTTTTTTCCTTCCCTTTATCTCCTCTTTTTCTTTTTTCTTTCCATTTCCTTCCTTCTCTCTTATTTTTAGATGGGGGGGGGGGGGTGGTAATAGCTGGGAGGCAAGGCCCTTTCGGCCCCCCGATCTCCTTCTTTTTTCCCCTTTTCTTTTCTTCTTCCTCTTCTTTCTTTTCTTTCCCTTTCTCTCCTCTTTCCCTTCTTTTCCTTCTCTCTCTCTCTTTTTTTTTGCGGGGGGGGGGCAAGGCCTGCTTGCCCCCCCCTCCCCTGGATCCGCGCCTGCCTCTATCATCATCCATCATGCTGGTTGACTCCATGAATTCGTTTTATCCAAATTATAGGGATCGCCTTTTTGAGTTTCGTATACATAAAGATAACCAATAAGGAATTCGAACCAAGCACATTACAAATATGATCTCGTGTCTTAAAATGTCGATTTTCTACAATACCATTTGTAAACCATTCTTTAACAAAATAAGGTTCTACTATCAAATGTCATGTTACTGTTGTACCATAACACTTCATTTCTAACATTTTTTACATGTAAAATGTCAATATATATTTAAGTTCACTCCAGCATAAGAGACAATTAACATAAAACTCAGGTAGATTGTGTTTTGAACATAAAATCAACATATCTTTGCGAGAACATTTTGATTTTAAAATCAATGACAATGGACATATTTCTTCAATCCAGAATTTAAACATAAATTTCCATGTTGTATCTTGGTTATTTTCAAAAAACTTTGATAAACATGTTAAATGCAGGTATTGGAACTTGGAATGCAAGAACTGCATTTTCAGTTGTATTTATTAAGACTGATCTCTTTATCTTGTCTATTTTGAATTCCAAAGGAAATTATAAATCAGTTTGTTCAAGTCAACAATTAGTTTGTGAGGAATAGGTAATACTGAAGCAACATACACAAATTGTGAAATTATAAGTGATTTAATTATAACAACTTTACCATAAATGGTTAAATTTCTCGTCTTCCTGAAATTTAGAATCGATTTAACTTTTTCAAGTTTCACAGACCAGTTCAGTCGATCACATTATTTTTTATTTCTAGTTAGGTATATACGGTATACCTAAATACTTGACTGGATTATCATTTCATCTTAAAGGTAAAGACCAGTATTGGAAACGCCCCAATTTCCAAAAATGAAATGGAAGCTCTTTATTACCAATCATGTGAAAGAATATGTTTTGACTAATACATGATGATAACAATTTTGCCGGGAAACCGCCTACTAATTGATATATTTGGTAAATTAATTTATCTATTGGACTGTGAGAGATAAACGCACTGTCGCGCACGTGTGCGAAGTCCCATATACATCTTTCTGTGTACAGTGCTTGTAACTTTACGAAGACTGGGCCAAATTTCTTATCATTTTGACGATTCCAGAACCTTGCAGTACACACCAATACTAATATGCTAGATGATCAACCTTTTCTGATCGATTCCACAACGTTTCTTTCACAATGCAATCGCATGACCATAACTGGTCTTTACCTTTAAATCTTTTATAAACTCTATTTGAGTTGTCGTTGTTATTGCGTTTGTTTTCGTGACATTTAAGCTTGGCCCGGCAAAGTGTCCAAACCTTCTGACTTCCTCAGGTGAAATATTAGCAGATTCAATGGAATTAGGAAAAAGGACAGCGTCATCAGCTAATTGTGATATTTTTAAAACTTTCGACATACCTGTGGGAAAAGTTGAGTAACAGCCATTATCGGCTTGAACAAACTATACTCCCGAATCCCGATGATGCGGCCACAGTGTTCGATGCATCTAATTCAGGTATTAACTTTAGCCTACATTCACACTCTAAACATGTATTTATGTTTCGAAACTATCAAGTTACACACTTGTCAGCGCTTTGAAAGTTTGATGATAAATTTGTCATGGTAGCCCGTACATTTGTTTGAGATATCGCCATTCTTATGAATTTTGGCAAATGAACATTTCCATAGAATTTTTCAAATATATCGAATCATATAATCTAATATTGGAATGTTATTTCATATCCGAAACATAATTTTTCAAGTGAAAGCTTACCGTTTGCATAATTCTGTGCTATGTCCAAAAGAAACGACGAAACGCGTGAGACCTTCAGTCTTTCCCCTCATCAACAGTATTGACTGTGTTAACTAAATGCATCCCAGCTACCAAGGATTCACATGTATGTTATTCAAATTTCAGTCAGAGTAACAAGTAACAATTCACTTGAAAGATTTGTACTTGACCGTGTCATGAAGAAACAACTGACGTTGAAATATTTTTATTTCGCACGTTCAGAAACAGGAGGGTTGGTGTCGAATAGCGAATCCGGTATCGGCACTATGTCGAAACACGCAGTGCTCGGAAAACACTTGCTCCAGAAATGAATCTTCATACAGATTCTGTGTGCAGATATATATTATTATCCATATTCCGTGTGCAGAAATATATTATTATCCATATTCCGTGTGCAGAAATATATTGTTATCCATATTCCGAGTCCCGGGTAGAATTAGCGGTTATGACACAATGACTTAGTTAACGAAAGGCATTGGGGTGTGTAAATCTCTTCAAAAAGGTGGTGTAGAGTATGGGCACCCCAAAACGAAACCATCCACATTGAATGCTTTGCAAAGTCATCGTCATAGCGATGTCAGCATATATTTCAACACATATTTATTGCTTAGTCAATCGGAAAAACTATTTGTGATGCTAATCATAGACTTGGCCCGAGCTAGCTATCTGGAAGAGTACTGTAAATATTTTGGAGCTTAACAGCGATAGATAAAAAGAGCATTATTGAAAAAGAGCGAGAGAGAGAGAGAGAGAGAGAGACATGGAGAGATAGGCTAGGAATATTGTGGTTTGAGGTCAAACAAATTGCAATAAAATATTTTTCACTGCAATGCATTTTAGTAAGGTCCCCAAAATGACATACTAAAAGTCCAAACAAATCCAAGTAGTGGAAGTGTCCCTAATTTGCATAAATCCAATATGGCCGCTATTTCGAGGATTTTCACATAGATTTTGTCATATTTGTCAACTTGTATAGGCTGTTGTGGCACTAAAGGAGTAGGAAAAGTGATCTGCTGTACATTTTGTATCAACTAAAATACCCATATACTACAGGTACATCACACACCTGAAACAAATCCCCCCGCACACCCACACCCACACAATCCAACATGTAATGTATTACCTTAGCAGATGGTGTTATTTCATTATGCACTAGACAAAATAATATCATGTCATTTTATATTGAAAAAACTAAAACAAAAATATCAGTTCCGAAAAACTGGCCCTTATGAGTATTCGTACAAACACAAGAGCTGTTATAGGGTTATGTTTATAGGGGTACAGCCTGTACCTTACATTATCCGTGTAGTGGACTAATTGTGTCTAATTTCCATAAATCCACAATGGCCGCCAATTCTAGGGTTTTCTCCTAGATTTGGTCAAAATATTCACCATACATATCTTTTAGCACACTTTTAGTGTACTTTGAATGTCTAAAATGTTATTTCCAAGAATCTTTTTGTTTGCATAAGGTTTCATATGCCCGGTTGAGTGTTTTAATTTGCTTAAATTCAAAATGGCTGCTAAATTTAAAAAATGTGTAGAGAATTTATTATAATTATATTTTTGTCTTATGTTACATTCAGACTAATTGCGACAACACTTATATATGTTGTACAAATATATTTATATTTCAAATGTTTCATAATAAGGTTTTTTTAATTTGCATATATACACATACATTGTTTTTAAAGTGGGTTAATACATTTTGTGCTGATTCTCACCTTACAATGCATTTCAGAGCAGCTATGTCTATGTTGGTTTACAATCCCAGTGCAGTTGTTATTACAGGATGCAGGTCATGAGGCCTACAGTTAAGTATACATATTTTAATTTGATTAGAGTTGGTAATCTCCAACAAACAAACATTTATGTGGCATGCTGATCAGTAGTATCATCAAGTTCTAGGTAGGCCTATAATGGTGGTGAGTTGCTACAACTAGTGCCATGACAATCAGTGCAGGCTGTTGAACATTGGAGGCCATATACTTCCGGCACGTGCATTTCTTGGCTGCACAATCTTTCTTGCATCCACATCTGATGACCTTAAGGTGTTATGCGGATGCTAGTGTTTTATCAGTTTTTATTGGAAAGATACTTCCCATCCATGACCTGCCAACTCAGTTTACCGATGTCAGGCTGTCTGCCATTCCTTTCCATTCTAATATCTGATAATACACACGCAGACTGTGGAAATTTCCTGCTGCTGAAGTTGGTTGCAAAGTCTTTGCTTCTAAGGCAGACAAGATTGGTGATACCTTTACGCAATCTTCTATTGAGTCAACACCATACACCATACAGGCATACAAGTGCCTTCTCTCCAGTTGGAATAATGGCCTCCTTCAGGTATGATGCCGGCTGACTAAATGCCATGGCAAGCTCACAGAAGTCGTCATTCTTCATGATTTTCTTCAGTGCTACGCCTTTCCCTAGTCCAAATATGCGAGACGTTGTGTCGCAGTCCAGAAGCACACGACAAAGAGAAAGTAGTCCCACACACTACCTCCTAGAGTTTCCTTCAGCTGTTCGATATTCCATGTTCGGTTCTTCTTGGAGTTGCCTTAATTTGGCTCAGGTGCAAAAAAAAAGAAGTCCTTTGCATTCAGATCAGCGTAGAAGATCAGCAAGATGAGAAGGTTTGTGTCATCATCGACAAGAACTGTTGCTTTAAACTTCTGTTGCATCACAATTAATTTCAGGATCTGCTCTTCCTCAATTGCTACATCACAATGAAGATCAGGAAGATGCTGTCCGTTAATTAGTAGTTGTTCAAGAGAGAGCTTAAGTGGGCTGCTCTGCGAAATTAGCTACTCCACATGGAGAACCTGGGTGCTGAACAACCTCTGGAAATTCCTATAGTGATCACTATAGGAGCTTCCGGAGGTTGTTTGTACTCGTTGCAGATGTACATTATACAAGTCTGGTATCAGCATGGTATTTAGAGCAGCATCAACGAGTAAATGGTCCCGCACATGCAGCTCTAGAAATCGCCTTTCCACCCAGCATATAGGGCATACACTATACTTCAAGAAGTTCATGGGGTCCTGAGCCCGTCATCAAATGCCCTGCAGAACGATCTGCTTCAAGTCATTGTCACTTGGCTGGCTCCTGATTATTGTGAGTGCCTTCCACCATAGCAGCTCATCAAACGTCAAAACGATTGTATAGTATTATACCGTTTAGCATGGGTACAAGCAAAACGCAGAGTGTAGTAAACACATGCAGGATGGATAGGACTCATGTAAATCATGGGGAGAAACAAAGAAGATGACTGATCAGGGTACTTGCCGTTGCTTTTATTATCTGTATCGTTCCGGACCTTTGAAGGCCTTGGGGACCGCAGTAGTAAAGATGTCCTCAACAACACATCAAGGTCAAATGTTGGATCTTCTGGTCCCCGATTCATAATCGGCTGGTAAACCAGAGGTTGTACAGTTGTAGATGCCTTTAAGTATTCAATGTTGATACGTCCAACAGTAGCAAAGTCCTCAGCGGGTACCGTTTATCTAGATAACGGTACAGGCTTACAGTACTTTATCTCTGGCTTTGGGTAGCAATGTGCCCATCTGTGGAAAGTACCTGATCCATCAGGAGTGTCGATATTATTTGCAAGATACTGAATGCACTCTTGAGAAATTGCCGCACTTCTTTCATATTTCTTAACCACCGGATAAGAGCATTAGAAGCATTGCGAGATGAGAATTGATGATGCATTTGTAATCCAAGCTGAAGAGGAGCAAGGAGAACCCTTAGACATATTGCGTGCATTATGGCTTGCCCAATAGATGCCAGCATCACAATCTACCTTTTGGCCAACAAACATGTTCCTCAATAGCAGTTGCAGGGAATCTGTGAGAAATGCAGGTGAACGCGTCACTTGTAATTTTCTTTTAATAACTTGACGTCATTCGTTATACGGTGAGGCAGCATGTCTTGATGATCCTCATTTTCTCCTGCTTTGGTGTGTTGTTCTTTGGCTGCTTGTGGAATTCATACAGAATAGCAAGCTGTGCTATGATATGTAACTACATAATGCTTTCCTTTCAGTTCAGTTATACAATCCTCTCACCGAAGTGCCCCTGTATTTTCTTTTTCATGTACACTGTCGGCATCAAGATCTGTATCCAGAAAATACTCTTGCATCTTAGTAACAAAATCAACTACTGTTGTTTGTTCCTCATCATTTTCCTCAAGGGACTTAACTGCTTTTAGTTTAGGTCGGCCAGTTTTAGCCTTTTTGGAAGTGCTTGTGCTCACAGAGTATACCATTGGTATTTGTTTTGTTTTAGTTTTAAAGTTCACCATGCATAGTTTATGGTATACTACATCAACTGCGGGAAGATCATTGACATGCGCAAGTCTTCCAGACACATTTTGCGACCAAGTATCATTTCTTTTAATGCATATTTCTACTACAACTACAGTAATAGCACAACCAGTACCATATCAACAACTAAAGCCCCCTTCCTATTGATGTAACTAGGCTCAGGTGTAGGCTTGCCTTTTGTAGCACTGCATATATCGGCGATCAAGAAAGGTGTACATTCTGTGGCGTCATGAATTACAGGCTTAATTTGACCTCTGAATGACCTTAGAGGAAAAGGGGGGGGGGGTGTAGTGACAAAATTTGATTAGTTATTGTGCCTTAGTTGATTCTGATATCTTAATTACAAAAATGTATTGTATTCTGCACATCATAAGCTTTCCATTGATATTATAATGAAACTATTATTGGGTGTTCTACTTTAAAGTTTTACAATAAATGACTATGAATAAGGCATCATGGATATCACATAATAAAAGCTTACGGGTCTAACTCAGTTGAATATTTGACAAAAATAGTGACTTGAGAGTACAAATACCGCAGTAATATGGACAATTGTACTGTGATGAGCCATTAGCATACAATGTATGCTTCTATTTGTCAGATCTCTAAAATTAAGTAAACTGTTGCACTGCGAACAACTTCTAATTCCTATGACCATGAGGATAATGTAAGGTACAGGTTGTACCCCTAATAGCCCTACCAACAGCTCTTGCGTTTGTACAGATACTCATAAAGGCCAGTTTTTCTGAATATTTTTATTTTTGTTTTTTTCAATATAATTAAAATGACATGATATTTGTCTAGTGCATAATAAAATAACATCATCTGCTGAGGTGATAAATTGAGCATAAATTACATATTGGATTGCGTGGGTGTGGGTGTGTGGGGGATTTGTTTCAGATGTGTGATGTACCTGTAGTATATGGGTATTTTAGTTGATACAAAATGTACAGCAGATCACTTTTCCTACTCCTTTAGTGCCACAACAGCCTATACAAGCTGACAAATATGATAAAATATATGTGAAAATCCTCGAAATAGCGGCCATATTGGATTTATGCAAATTAGGGACACTTCCACTACTTGGATTTTTTTGGACTTTTAGTATGTCATTTTAGGGACCTTACTAAAATGCATTGCAGTGAAAAATATTTTATTGCAATTTGTTTGACGTTTACCTAAAAAAAGACACAATATTCCTAGCCTAAGAGAGCATGCAATAGAGAGAGGGAGGAAAGGGAAAAGGGGGAGGAGCAACGCAGGCATGCGGGAATCTGATCCAAGTTGTTGGTAATTTGCGGTCCCAACATTGTGAATAAAGATGGGCATCGTGCCAGTCTCTGGCTGGGAAATGTGAGTTGGTCTAGCGGCACGTTCACTTGGTCAGCTCTCTGTCTTCGCCTACAAACTGGCTCAGGCGACCCCAGTTCAAAACTGAGTCGCGTCGTTCGGCTGGTGACGTTAAAGGTCGGTCCCTAGACATAAATAATCATATCTGATTGATACACGTCTGTAAAAACCAAATTACACACACACACACATGGCTGTATAAAACAACAGCAGTTCTCTATGATGTACTGGTTCAATTTTTCTCTTTAGGTTGGAAGGGCTACCTAAACAACATTTGAAAGGGACATTTTTCTCCATAACCAAGGTTTCTTTAATGCTGAGCCCATATTAAATAACTCCTCGGTATGACCAGTTCCATAATCATGAGTATTAAGACTTCTTGTGCGGTTAACAGGGACTTTTAGATTGAGTGGACGAGAACGGCGAGAACGTCCACTGATCATGCGTGTCCATCAGGGCTCAAATTAATTTTTTATCCACGGGGGCTCTTCCAAAAAAAAAAAGAGCCCCGTGAGCCTTCTCACGGGGGCTCTTTTAGTGCTGACGGGGGCTCTTATTTTAATACAAATTTCCATTGAATTGGTACCCATGAAACTCCTAAATTCCTTGGTATTTTATCATTATCATTTATTTAAGTCGGTATTTTCCCTCTTAGAAATTTACTTGTTACATAGCTGTTATTGACTTTTATCCCCGTGATGACATTCTCTCCATTTCTTCCCGTTCTGCACATATAATTCCTCCTCATTATTCGGAGCAACCTTATTTACATTCTTTTTTTTACTTTTAGTCTTTACCATATCCTTCCAAAAACACAGGGGCGGATCTAGCTTTTTAATAAAGGTGGGGGGGTGTAACCCAAATACGATGTGGAGCATCGTCCACGAGCCGCGTATCGGAGAGGCGATTTATGTTGTTACTATTTTGAACCCCCGTAAGTGATGTTTTCCTAGGATCTACTAACATGCGGAGCATCGTACACGAGCCCCAAAGCGGCGAGGCGATTTTTGTGGTGCTATTTTGAACCCCCGCTAATGTCGTTTTCTTGGCATCTACTGACATCTACTAATACTGTGTAGGTCTGGACACATGATAGCATTTTTCTATGCACATCACATATTTTCACTTGGCAGCCCAAGGGGGAGGGGGGGGGTTAAACCCCTAAACCGCATAGATATGCCCCTGCAACATCTTTGGTCTTCTTCTTCTTCTCAATATTGATTTACTCGTCGAGTTACATTATTTGCTGGTCTTTTAGAATCACCAGATTTCGGAGGATTTACACTTTTCACAACGAAAAAATTCTCCATGTTTTAGTCCTTGCGCGATTGTCTCCAGCTCCAACAGATTTTGGGCGTCAGCGCGTGCACACCGGTACTACCGGCGCAGTATAGCCACTGCTGACAGCCGCACTAGCTGCACTGCGAGCTTTTGTTGTTTGTATCGGTAATACTCATAGAGATGGGAGAGAAAGCGCCATCTAAGTTCCATTTCATTGGTTTAAGGTTTGGAAATTGATACTCAATATTGTGTTAAAGTTATATCAGAAAAGATAATCTTTATTTTATAATTCCACGGGGGCTATTTTTAATTTTGCAATCGCCCCCGTGAGCAACCTGACGGGTGCGATTATGGAGCTCACGGGGGCGAATCTCCCATCGCCCCCGTGTATTTTGAGCGTGTCCATGGCAGGCCGTTTTAATATTTATTCCTATTTCCTAATATCAAGAATCGGATTCTTGATATCAAGAAATGATTTTTCTGTTGTAAAGCAATGGTAATTCTTAAGCTTGGAAAAATCATATTGTTACGTTGTTTACAAAGCTAGAATTGAATCTGAAAGAAATCATATCCCTGTCAATTGCCATTGCGTACGGGTAGTGAAAATGTAATACAAATTTTGCTAAGTATATGAATATTGTTTATTTTTCTTCATAATAAGTTTCAATTTAATTCAATCGTACGTTTTTTTAAATACACAAGACTATATCATTTTTTATTTTATTTTTTTTAAATAAATGTAATGCTTCCTGGGAGAAATTTCAATACTTTAAACATATTTGTGGCTTACACCCAGTAAATAAGATCGATTGATCGATCTGTAATTGAAAAAAACAAGTCAGAAAAAATCTTGGAACCAGCGGGATTTGAACCTGCCATCTACTGCTTGCCGGGCAGCGACTCTACCACCAGGCAATCACTGGTCCATGGCACAGTCACGATGAACTAGAAACAAATACCCAAGCTCTCCTGATTCATTAAGACTATATCATTGTTATAACTTCCGGAGCCTATGACCTACAAGCATTGCTTTCTCTTTAGGCTCCATCGTATTTCTTCCTTTATACAACTTAGTCTTATGTATTTATTTTTTTTTGTATAAACGCATCCTAAAATGAGTACAAAATGTAACATGCCAAATGTAATGATGTATTATACAACATGTGAAATATGAAAATAAACTGAAACTGAAACTGAAAACTGAAATATTGTTATGTTGTTTACACAGCTAGGTGTATCAATAAAAGTAAATTCAAAGGATCAATGGTTGGGATATGTGGAGCGTGGGTGAAAAACCTGTCCTTGTGAAATAGATTCTGAAGAGGAGAATTTCAAAAGAAGTGTGTTTGACATTGCTTTTTGATCAAAGTTGGCCGTTGTTTCAACTTTCGATATAATTTTTGTTTGCTTGTGTTTTGTTTTCAGAAATTAAACTTTAGAAGTAAAAGAAAATGAATTTGTTGTCAATTTGAAGAACTATGTATCATCAATTTAACCCTCATAAACCAACCCTCATCGAACCAATCATCCTTAGACTTGACTTTATTTTTTTTCTTCAATCTTACCAACATAACACCTACCCGACAAGTACCTACTACAGATAGCACGATCATGTCACCCCGTTGCTAAAATAACTACATTGGCTTCCAATCTAGCAACGTATTGTGTTCAAAACCCTGACGGTTGTCTACAAGCGCATCCAAAACAAAGCTGATTTGACTGATTTCCCTATTGTTAAAGGTGGTGGTGGTTATTTTTTACCTGACTGCTAGGAAAGCATAAATATTTGTAAGTAAGCAACCGGCCGACGGCTTTAGGTCCTCTCCGAAGGACCTGGTAATGAGGATTAATGCCTTACCAAAGGGCACTAGCGCATCGACTTGGTTTCGAACCTGGGTCACCGAATTACGAGACCACTGCTCTACCGACTGAGCTATCGCGCCTCCTTTGTACCTCCAGTGTATCTCAGCTCTCTCATCGTATCCTACCAATCTACTCGTCCTGGCCTTCGCTCTTGTACTGACAGCAACCTGCTACACGTTTCTCTAACATACACCACAGCTGGCGACAATGCTTTCCAGACATGTGTTCATCGAATCTAGAATGAGCTTTCACGTTTTATTCGTTTATCACCTTCTCTTTGACCATGATCAACGATAGATTCTTTGATAATTTGTATGTAAAGCGCTGTGAAACAACAGTTAGATAGTAAGGGCGCTATAGAAATGACTTTATTGTATTATACGGGTAAATATGAATCCATCATTGAATGAATTAAGTACCGCGAATACGACTATCATATGTATTCATTTCTTGTCCTATCAGGGGCGGCGATTTCTTTTCATGACCGGGGAGGGGACGAAGGAGCAGTGGCGTAATGAGCAAAAACGTTTTTTTTTTTTTTTTTTTTTTTTTTGGGGGGGGGGGAGAAAAACAATCTACATCACCACCACTTTTACATGTTACGCAGGCCCTGGGAACGTTTTTCAAAGTGTGGGGGGGGGCTGAACTCTTTACGATCAGGTATAGAGCAAAGCAAAACAAAGTGGATCGTAAATTGGCGTGGGGTCCAGGGGCAAAGCCCCGACGGGTGTCGAGGGGCGGAGCCTCATGAAGCTCAGCGGTTTTATGCATTTATTAAGGTCAGATGAGCTTCCTGGGGGCGGAGCCCCCGGAAGCTCAGGGGTTTTAGGCGTTTAATTACGGTCAGATGAGCATATTTTGATACCTTATTTGTGACACTGGCATGTAGGTCACTTATTGGAGTGGGGTCCAGGAGGCGAAGCCCCCAGAAACTTAGGGGTTTTAGGCATTACATTACGATCAGATGAGCCGCCTTAGCCCCCCCCCCCCCCCCCCGTTTTACTCGAGGAGTGACACAAAAATCACATCAGCTAAATATTGTACTTGTAAATTAGTATCTTACTATTGTCGTCTAAAAAGTCTGACGAAAATATTGTTGTTGAGTGCTCACTAATACTGTATGGTCTTTCATTAAATTCAGTGATTACTAAAGCGGCATTTAGCAGTTTATCTTTAAACTACTTTTAAAGTAATCAACCACTCTTCCAGTAAACGATACAATAGTAGAAGGGGATTAAACAGTATTATCAATCAAAAACAAAAAACCGTAAGTTCTACACCAATACCTAGCACATTTCTTATTTAGTTCTTCTATAAATTGGCTTCTATCATGTCGCTAAATTATGAAACAGACATTCATTTGCAGATTACAAAATGGCATTATGGTAGCAATACCACGCAGACAGGTTTGATGTAATTGTGATTTCTCTTTCCTGATCACTAATCGTGTCCTTTTATTGCGCGAAATGAGAGAATCTTCTGATCAAAGGCATGGGCAGGCTGGGTGACTCCGCTCTCAATTCTCACCAGAAGTACAACATACGCAGGTAACATAGTTGAGAGAGGGAAAGGGGGAGCGAGGAGGGTGTGAGGGAGTATATTTTGAGACAGCTGATCACACCATCAGTCATTGTATATTGTGTATGGACAGTCTCAAATAGGCAGTCATATCGATTCGCTGCTGTTAATGTATCTTTCTGTTGACGGTGATCTGCTCCTTAAGTTATTGTCGTGTGAATAGAATGTGAACGTCAAATACACTTTTTTTTATGAATCTATAGTATAACAACTCCACAAAATCAAGTAATTTGCAATATTGTTTTAACGACGAATCTGTGAAATGACATGATTTTCTGGTATTTTTTTCTCAATTTTTGTGTAAATCATACCTTTTTAATGCGTTTGTTGGAAAATTAGAAATTCCCAAATTTAAAGTCGGGCGAAATATATTTTTATTTAGAAGCCTTCGTGTCAGGGCCTGCAGAACGACTGTACTCGGGGGGTTCGAGCCCCCCTCATTTTTTGAACAAGTATGTTATAGAGAAAAAGAAAGAAAGAGAGAGAGAAAAAATAAGTGACCTGCCAATGTCACAAATGATGTATCAAAATATGCTCATCATCATCAACTTCAGGTGGCGCTGTAAAGCGCTGCTGTGGTCTTCACGAGAGCACGCCATGCAACTCTTTCACCTGTCATTTGTGTTGCACCTTTCATTCCTTGTCCAAACACTTTCTTGATATCATCAGTCCAAGATATTGGTTGACGACCTTCGACTGCTCCTTGCAATATTAAGCTCTCAACACCTTCAGATCTCATAACAATGTGCCCAAAATAGTTTAGTTTTCTTTCCATGATTCCCCTTCTGATGGTCAAGTCTGTTCCAATCTTTTCCAGGACCCACACATTTGTCTTTCTATCTTTCCATGACACCTGCAACAGCCTCCTGTAGCACCACATTTCAAAAGCATCAACTCTCTTTCTGTCATTCTTTGTCATGGCCCAGGACTCACTTCCGTAAGTCCTAATAGAGAAAGAAGTTGCTTGAAGCAGACGAACCTTCAGATATATAATGCTCATCTGATCACAATTCAATGCCTAAAACCCCAGAGCTTACGGGGGGCTCCGCCCCCGGACCCCACCAAGAGCCCTAAGGCGGTCCCCTGGATGTTCATCTGACCGTGATTAAATACCTAAGACCCCCGAGCTTCCGGAGGCTCTGCCCCCTGGACCCCACCAAGGGCCCTAGAGCGGGCCCCTGGATGCTCATCTGACCGTAATTAAATACCTAAAAAAAAACTGAGCTTCCGGGGGCTCTGCCCCTGGACCCCACCAAGGGCCGTAAGGCGGGCCCCTGGATGCTCATCTGACCGGAGTAAAGTATTTAAAACCTCTGAGCTTCAGGAGGCTCTGTCCCTGGACGACTCCCCGCCAATTAGTGACCTGCCAGTGTCACAAATAAGGTATCTAAATATGCTTATCTGACCGTAATTTAATGCCTAAAAACCCTGAGCTTCCGGGGACTCAGCCCCTTGACCAGGCGCGTCGGAAGCAGTTTGGGATTTGGGGGGGGGGGGGGCAAACATTCCAGGAGGCTCACATTTCAGGGGCAGTGACGTAATGAGAAAAAAAGTTTGGAAGGGGGGGGGGGCAGACGAAAAATCTGCATCACCACCAGTCTTACACGTTACATGCAGGTCCCGCGTTTTTCAAAGTGGAGTATTATTATCGATCAGGTAGAGCGTAAATTGGCGTGGGGTCCAGGGCAGTTGCCCCCCTGTCCCCCCACTTCCAGCGCCTATGCCCTTGACCCCCTGCCAGGGCTCAGGCCCTGGACCCCACGCCAAGTTACGCTCTACCTGATCGTTAATACTCCATTTTAAAAAAAAGTTCCGCGGGGCCTGCATGTAGCGTGTAAGAGTGGTGGTGACGCAGATTTTTCTTCTCAGCCCCCCCCCCCCCCGTTCCAAACGTTTTTGCTCATTACGCCACTGCCCCTAGAAGGTGAGCTGCCGTAATTTAATGCCTAAAAACCCTGAGCTTCCGGAGACTCAGCCCATTGAACCCTTCCGGGGCTCAGGCCCTGGACCCCACGCCAATTTACGCTCTACCTGATCGTTAATACTCCACTTTGAAAAAAGTTCCGCGGGGCCTGCATGTAGCGTGTAAGAGTGGTGGTGACGCAGATTTTTCTTCTCAGCCCCCCCCCCCGTTCCAAACGTTTTTGCTCATTACGCCACTGCCCCTAGAAGGTGAGCCCCCTGGAATGTTTGCCCCCCCCCCCCCCATCCCAAACTGCTTCCGGCGCGCCTGATGATAATGGTGATAATACATAGGCCTAATTAGTAATACCATTAATAATAATGATAATAATTATGATGATGATGCTACGACTTCAACTACTACTACTACTACTACTTCTAACATTACTACTACTACTACTACACATATTATTTTGTCACTGTAACTGCGGCAAATTTGACCCTTGTTGACCTGTAATTTGGAGAGGTGCGGAAAATAAGGTTTTAATTTGCTTTTGTGCAATACTGAAAGCGAAATATATTTGAATTCCATTATATTTGTATTCTATGTTCATTCAGCTTTCCATTGATAAAAAGATGTATTTCAATCGGATAGGGTCTTTAACATGACATTTCACAAAATATTTTATGAACTTTGAAGAATTGATACCATTTTCTGAATATTGTGTATTCATAATCCTTGATTTTTATATAAATAGTTTATAAAAATTCACATTTTTTTATGATTTAACAGGAAAAATTTCCTCTATATTAGTGAATCCACACAAAAATATATTACTTTCAATATAACTTGGATGCTGGTTTGAGGAAATAAGATTTTTAGGGGGAAAATTGGAAATTTATGTTATCAATAGACCTACATGTATAAAGAAAACAATTAGTGGATAGTGAGGCAATGACGTCACATACTCATGAGTGAGTTGCCAATTTGTCTTGAGGTTTTCAAAGTTGTTCATGTCATTAAAAATTCATAGCTTTATTATTAGTTATCCGATTTTGCACACAAAAAAATTGATTGGTTTACTGATATTTCTTCTATTGAAAGTAAACTATTTTTAGAGTGGACTTGCCCTTTAAGGTATAGTCCATCTAGAAATTTCGTAGGAAGGTGCACTGAACACGCTGATACCAAGCAACCGTTTACAACCCCCATGTCTCAACAATCTGGGCGTACCCCCAAACGAAACCTTCCACATGAAATGCTTCGCAAAGTCGTCATCATAGCCATGTTAGCATAATATTTGAATACATATTATTTTCTAATAGTCAGTTGGAAAACAATATTTATGATGCAAATCATATACTTTGATCTAGGAGAGTACTGTAGATATTGACAGCGACAGAGAAAGAGAGAGAGAGAGATGGGGGTGTGTTGAAAAGGGGGGATTATCAAAACCTGTAATAGTCAAATTCAAGGGCGTCAATCGAGGGGGGACACGACCCCCCCCCCCCCACACGACGGGGGCATCATATCAAATGTCCCCTCTTGTTTTGTCAGAAAAGCAGGGGGACCCATTTTGCTCACACTACCCCCCCCCCCCCCCCCCCTCCGTTGCCGCCGGCTGAATCCGCCCCTGTGTAATTGTGTCTGTCCCCCACATGATCAAGCTCGGATCCGGACGCCCTTGGTCAAATTACGTCATCGATGCGAGGAACTCATGGAACTAAAAATAGAAATGCGCGAGAGAGAGCGACAAAGCCTGAGAGTGAGTCAGCTCGAGGTGCTGATTGTTGATACATAGCTGCGACCCTTGAAAAACTCGCTCTAATGAAATATTCGTCCCAAAGTTTGTCAAGTCGTCCCAAGTTCGGCGGGGGACTCTGTTTAGTCTGCAAGCACAGACTCTAGATAATTTTATAATTATCACATGTTTATCATTGTTCATATTATCACATGTTTATTGTTCATATTATCACATGTTTATTATTGTTCATGTTATCACATGTTTATCATTGTTATACTATTGTTATATTGATACTATGTTGTAAATATGTTAGTACTCTCATCATGGCCGAGAGGGGGTCGATATAGAGTCAATAAAATCTTACAATCTTACTTCAATTCCTAAAGCCTTGAGGACAGTCTAGATCTTCCAGTTTCTGGCTGTGCATGTATTTTTATGTTCATAATTGGGTTTTATAGACGTGTATCAATCAGATATGATTATATACGTCGGGCGACCGAAAGACGTAACTCGACCAATTTCGAACTGGAGACCGCCTGAGTCAGCTGACCAAGTAAACGTACCAAGCGCTAGCACTGACCTGATAGAGGTCAGTGACCGCAAGACCAACTCACAACTCATATCTCCTATAGCTGTGACTTATTAATAGGCTCTATACGTGTAGTTATACGCACTACGACGACACTAGGTTTGTGCAGCGGGTTTGTGCAAACTATAGACTCGGCTCAGGATCAAGTTTGCCCTGCATTTTTCCAGTTTTTATAAAGATTATTATGAACTCAAAATATACACTCAGTCATGTATACATTTTTTTCTTTCATGCATATTTGTATTTTTTGCGAGAAAATGATAGTTCAGGTCAGTTCAGTTCAGTTCAGTTTATTAATTTTTCTCAAGCATATAAAAACAATAAATATATACAAAAATGGCAGTACATAGTAAGAGAAAAAACGGAAACTACAAAAAAGTTTATAAAAAGTTGTTTGGACTCCTGAAAGGGGGGAAAATAAACGGTAGGCCCTATAAGCAATAGCAATAACAAAAGATAGTACAAATCATTAAGTATAAATTACTGCAACCAGACTTTTCCATTTTAAAACTAACTGCATGCCATGGATTTATTTATTATTAATTTATATATTTATTGTGGTATAAAAAATAACATTGTAGGCCTACATGGCAGCTTAATTGAGCGCAATTTAGAGTATTTACACAAGGATACTGTACAAACTACAATAGTATTAAAAAGTCATTTTGTTGTAAACGGCAGATATTTTAATGAATGGACACTTGAAATAGCATGAGACAGAGTTTACCGGTAAAGCCATGGTACATGATGGAGATATAAATAGTAAAAAGAATGAACTAAATGTGGTGCGCATTTTTTGTAAGCGTCTGCAAGTGCAAGTTTGAAATAAATAACAACAATTTACATAACGAAAAGAAGGGGCGAGACAATATGTCATTCTCATAGCCTAGGCGACATACCGGTACCTATACCGGTTAAGGAGCTCTTAACCAGCGCAGCTGAATATATTTTGTATAAAAGCTGCGCTATATAAATTTATTATTATTATTATTATTATTATTATAGATATAGCCAGAGAAGGAGTTTGGAGGCGACTTGATCGAATATTGGACGACTTTTCTATTGAGCGAGGTATTTCACTATAGGGTACGCTACGGTACGTTGTTTACAATCCATTCTACCTACACCTTTGTCTATGAAGCTGAAGTCTCTACTTCCGATACCATATTAATCTACAAAGATGTCGCTTTTTAAGAAGCCTACAGATAAAGGTAAATGAGGGAAGTGAGCAGGTTGATTATCCGTGAATAATTTTGTAGAAAATATCTTAATAATGTTTCAATTGATCTACCTTTGTGCGTTCTAACATGCTGCAGCCAGTCCGGTAGGCGAATTGAGGTATTTCCATGTGTGCTGCGCCGGCGCTCAGGCGAGGCTATAGCTTGATGAGGGTACTGCCACTGGTGAAGTACGGAGGCCGGAGGAGGCCTGTAAAATGAGAACTAAGGTCTTTTGTTTCTGCGACTTAAACTTCGTTGAAATCCGATTGAATATTTCTTGATTGATTAATAATATTCCTGATGTGATAAGTGTGCAGGAGGTATAGACTCTAAGACTGAGTAAACAAATGAAAAATGTTATTTGCTATAGGTCTAGATCTAGGTCTAGATCTAGATCTAAAAAAAAGTAACATTAGTAGGGAGGCCAATGCCCAAATCTAACTTTTTAATTACGAATTTGTTTAAAATAAAACAAAGATTAAAAGAAAGCATTTACTTTCACTAAGAAAACTCACCCATCTGCCGACTCCAGAAGTTCCATAAAATAGGAGATATCCAGCTTGTAAACACTCCCTTCCTTCTACGCCTTGGCCGTACGCAAGAGCCTTGAAACAGATAAATTCATGTCGCAAAATTACGTTGATAATTAGACAGGCCCGAGGGAATGGGCGTGTCATTGTCCGGACAAAGTTCATGATGAAGTTTAAAACTTCGCGCGAAAGTGCAATCACTCAACAGCGGCTAGCCTTGAATCGGTCGCACACGTACATGTACACAGGCAAGCCCCGATGCAGGCTGAAATCCAGCCATCAATGTGCGAACGATTACATCTCCTACTACTACGAGCCGAAGGCGATGGTTCAAAAATGAAGAAGAGATATCAAAATTGGCTGGAAATAAATGTATATAATTCATTGATATTTACCTTAGATGTGTATTCCAATAATTTGATTTCCTCATGAGTATTCCTTATTATCAACGATCGAGAAGTTACGAGGTCCAATTAACATCCATCTTGCAGCGTAGACAGCAGCATGCATAGCGCATTTCTCTCACTCTCTCTCTCTCTCTCCCTTTCGCTATACGTAACATACACACTCACTAACCATGTATCATACAACACACACCTTCAAATCATGGCTTTCATTTCAATTCTCAATTGGAGTATAGACTGCTCACGTAGACTTTTTTTTTTACTTAAATATCTTTTTAACACTTCTCATACATTACTGCACGACACCCGAATCTAGTGCTGTGAGAATAAGGTACTAGGGTCTATAAATAAGACTACGCTTTGCGCACGATCTGACCGGAGCTTAGTGGAGCTCAGACATATGTCGCAATACCCTTTATTTTTGGCGCGAACAATGACGTCACCGGTCACAGTTTTCCTTCTCATTTTGAGATGGCTGTAGCTATAGCGCTCAAACCAACGCAAGATTGACATAATCATCGTACTCTATCTACCTTCGCATGTTCAGTTTGTAAAATTCTGTATTTAAAAAGATATAATCTTTTTTCTTTATATTTTCTAGTTGTTAGAAGTGGCAATTGTAAACATCTGAAATGTTGATCTCTATCAAAAGTTCTTTACTCAAAACGGATCCCATATTTTTAGTGTCTACCTTCAGCCCATGAGAAGGTTTTTAGTGAGCAAACCTCTACGCCCTCTAGGATTTTCTTAGTCTGTGATACGCGTCCGTAAAGTTGTTCTGCTACGAGAATTATTGGACTCAAATACGTCAAAATCTGCAAGATCGTCAACAAATGGTGAAAGACTGTTACAGATCCGTGATTATACATGTAGGTATGTTGTGAAATGTATAATTGTATTTTCTTTTCTTATTTTCATCAATTTTTTTTTTTACATCATTTTTTTCCCTCTGCTAATTTTTTGAAATGGGCGACGAGCGCACAAATCGTAGGCGTAGAAGCCTTACGCCCGGGCATTGGCCTCCCTAACATTAGACAGTTGGACCTATTGATTATTTTCATGATCTAGATCTAGAGAGTCTAGACTAGGCTTAGATCTACTATCTAGATATAAATACATGTTGTTAGACTCTAGGTCTATACAGAAAAGACCGTCAATACATGATCTTGCTGATGATGAAGGAGACTTATGATATCGATATTAATATCACCAAGCATGCATTGCACAACACACTATGAAATTGGTTAAGAATTTAAAGGTGAAATTCAAAGAAAATCACAAATATGTCAACTAATGTATGACTAGAAACTGGTAAGCTAACAGATGGCCGTCGTACAAGTTTTAGGTCAACAACATATCGGGTGATTTATAAAAATTCAAATACAACCACCTGCATAGCAGCTGGGATATACGAGAGATTCGCCGGAAAAATAACGATGTTTTAATGACGTCACTATATATGGACCAATACTGCCCAAGCAGACGACATCCCATAAAGAATGAACATAATTGCAAAGCTTTTACTTTTCAAATTATAATGAGTTTCGTGTATATAAATGTGATGGCATGTCAAACCATTCAAAAGGGGATATGACCCGATTCCGATAACTTAAATCTTTTGCTTGTAAATACACAGGATAGGGGTTAATTAACAATTAAAAAAAACAGAATTTCGAATTGAAAACCCCTGGGAATGATATTAAGGACAGCATTTGTTCCCTCTTGAAACGCCGAACATACCGCGGTGTGTACAGCTGAATATTCAATGGCGTCTTATTTTGTTTACAAGCGACAGATTCCTTTATTTTTGTATCGCTGCATTTGTCATCAAAATAAAACCATGTGCGGGGTTTAGAGTGAGGCAATAGATTATAAATTTAGCCTGACGGTAGTGAAGTAAGAGAAAAAACTCAAGAGAAGATGAAAAAACAGGCACTGAAAATGTGTGAAATGTCATGGGACATCGTCTGCTTGTGCAATTTGTGTGATCTCATACATCTCAGCAGCGTTCGGAGAGCTCTTCAGGTGCTGTGCCGGGGCTGTATTTAAGCGTTTTATAATTTATAATAATCATTACCGGTACTTCGAATGTTTCCACGCATTGAATTTTGATAACCTTGTCGAATCAAAGTTTCAACTTTGCAATAATGAAATTAAGTTAGTTTTTAAAATCAATGAATATCTACTTTAACAAAAAATGTGGATATTATTTTACTGGAATGATAGAGCTTTGCGTACCTTCAAGTTCCATCATCCATGTGTACCTGATTATAAAGAACTGACATGCGATTTACATTCAAGACCTCTTCCGAGAGTTCCTTATGACGTTGGTTGTGGCCGCAAATGCAAGTAACCATTGGTGTACATGTAGGAAAAAAGACTAATTTCCTGTTGCCAATTTGATGCTCACTTTACAATGATAGCGATTAGTTTGGTGTACATAGATGTGCTTGGAGTGTCGTTGATTTAGCGACACTCCAAGCAATTGAAACAATGAGGGGCCATACAATGAGTGATTTCAAGTTGGGTGCTATTGTTAGTGTTTAGAGCAGTCAAGAGCTCTTAAATCGAGCTGAAACTTTGCTAATGAAATTAAGAGCCCGATACCAATATTAATATCAATAGCTTAACACCACCGTGACATTGTTGGCACCGCCACACAGACTTGATTTGACAACAATGATTTTAAAATAGTGCATACAAACTAAAGATATCATGAAAAGCACAGACAAAATTTACACTTATTTCTCTGGTGACTTCTGGTTTCATAAAATAACTCATATTACACAAAATAATGTATGGCTCACATAGTAAAGGACCTGTTTCACATATTTTTATTTGATCGTCAGACAATAAATTAGCGTTGTTCGTGCGTTGACTGTTATGCGGGTACAACACTAACACCGAACTGGAAATCAACATTTGCTTAATCCCTAGGGGCTAGTGTTAGTGAATAGGACATTTGTACGTAAAATATCAACACCAGCCACAAAGGTCAGTTCAGCAGACGACAATTTTGCAAAATCGATAACACTAGCTACCGGAAGTTGACGATATTCAGAGGTCAAGCCTTAACACCAGCTGCTTTCCATTTCGGTTTTTAGGGCTGGTGTTCATGTTTATTTAACACTAACACCAGCCCTAAACATCCAACTTGAAATCACTCAATATGTTTAACAAGTTCATTTCAATTTCCTTACCGTTACAAGAACTTAACATTTTCTTTTGATTTTTAATTATCTTTCCAGAGGTTATGAGAAAAACAGAGAGAGAACTGAAGAAAACTCAACGAGTAGTAGACAGAGACAGGGTCAAATTGGAAAGAGATGAAAAGAAAATAGTAAGAATTCATCTTCTGTCCTTCTGTCCTTTACTAATAATCTTGATTTAAAGTACGATGTACACAGTTATTATTTAATGATTTATGTAAACAAGTTTGAGCAGAGGAGGATATTTTGAATGTATGTGTGTATGTATATGTGTGAGATACATGTGTGTTTGTATCATGTTATTTTAAAGTTTTTAAACTGTATAATTTATGTGTAGTTTGTTTTTCTTTTTAAGGCCCCACCACAAGCAATTTGCTTCTAAGGGTGTCCTTTACCATATTATGTTTACTATGTTACTCATTTGTATGTACGTGTTTCATTTTATGGTTAAATAAACTGATTGATTGATTGAATAAGTTAATATCTTGATATTGATAAAGTCGATCTTAGTTTGTTCTATCAATGAAAGTACCAGATTGTCGTTGATTGTAATATTTTGCCTTTTGTGTGTGCATAAAGGGTAAGGTGTGCAAAAGATGGTACCTCTTTTAAAGTGTAATCATAATGAAAGTCATTTATTTTATTTTAATTGCAATTTGGTTGATTCTTATTAGTAATGTCAATTTATTTTGGTCAAAATAACATTGTTTTCATGTGTAGAGTTCAAGTATTTCCTATTTATGCACAATAAAAAAAAAATAGAACAAGCTTTCAAACCTGTTCCTAGAAAAAAATATTTCATATTTTGTGCCAAGTTACTGCCAACAAACTTGGACGTATGTACCAGGTTTGTGAAATTACAGTAATTCTGATTCAAACCTGGGCCCTGTTTCATAAAACTTGTTATCAAATATCAAAAACAAGTTATGATAATTGTCATAAGCTACTGAAATCCTTGCATTTGATAAGGATGATCAAGTATTTGCATGCTTTTGTAGGCCTGCTGTACACACCTACAGTATATATTTATAGTTAATACTTAATAGTGTTTTGTTTGAATTCTTCATAGGAAATGGAAATAAAGAAAGCTGCCAAACAGGGCAATAAACAGGTGAGTTATAGAATATATATATATTCAAATGAAAGTATAAGTATCACTTATATCAGGCACAAATTCCGGAATGTGAGGCTGAGACTAATATATTATACTCTCACTATGAATATGACGGACAAAGAAAGCGGACAAAATATACAGCTCCTCATTCTACCCTCAACAAGTGCTATGGTAGACAAAGGAACATCCCTTCACTGTTATTATGTAAAAATCTGTAGAACAGGTGTCACATGCTTAATCATCTTTTCTACACATTTTTACATAATAGCAGTGAAGGGATGTTCCTTTGTCTACCATAGCAATTGTTGAGGGTAGAATGAGGAACTGTATATTTTGTCCGCTTTCTTTGTCCGTCATATTCATAGAGTCTCATATTAAAGTTTGACCAATCACCAACACATGTTTTTCCCTTGGTGTATAAAGGGGCTTCATGTGGCTGTACTGTGTTGAAAACATGAGCTTCAAATAGTACTTGTTCAAAGAGATATATATTGCAATTTGAATACCTTCTCAGTGAACAGTAAAATATATAAATTGCTGAGTAGACTAGTTAACACGTGCGTACGCACTCGGAACCCAAGTTGAACTTGCGTTCCATGCAAGCCCTTTATGCAAGTGATCCTTTCTTTTCTCCATACCCCTAAACCGTTTTACCTATAGAATGCCAGGTAACGTTTTTTAAGTTGATTTTATACATTCTGTCTATACACATATTATTTTTCTCGGGTGATTGGTACATTTTGTATAGAGATATCGACTGCTTTGAGAGGCTGGCTGTTTTATAGGCTCAAGGGAACGTTCACATATCCTGCCATGACCCCGAGGCGCGCCTGGGTGGGCAATGATATTTCCGAAAGAATTGGTGTCACATTAATACGGTGTTGCAGTTGAAATGAATCAGTAAAAGATTGAGAAAATGTGTATAACGGTGATATATTTTAGCACTGCACCAAAATGCCTTAAACAACTAAGATTACTTATTAATATATATTCAAAACACTATATAAAAATGCCTTGCAGGTACTAATCGATAGTGTACATCTCTACTCATTGAAATGAATTTTAATCACTTTATCCAGAAGTGTCTTTGTTGCATCGTAACAGCTTGTCATGTATGTATTCAATATTTTTTTCTTCAAATCTCTTTTTATGTTTCCAGGCATGTGCAGTTTTAGCCAAACAACTCGTCAATCTGAGGAAACAGAAAGTTAGGTTATATGGGGCCAGTGCAACAATATCTTCAGTCAATGCTCAAACAAAGGTAAGTAGAAGTTAAAGATATAGACCTCAGTGGCTGTTGAAATGTGGATTAAAACTAACTTGAAAGCCCATTTGTGGTTTTGGAAAGGCAAGAACAACAATCAAGTCAGATTTCTTTGATTTTGGTAGATAGATACAGCAAAGTGCAAGTAATAAGCCAGTTCAAGTCATTTGTTCCCAAATTGTAAAACCCATCGAGAAGCCAACTGGTATCGTGCTCATGAAAGTTAGGTAGTCATTCATGCACCGACAGTACATTTATCTGATACACAGGTGGCAGTATTCTTCTCAAGAGGCTATCAAAAGGTATTCATGAAGCACCTCCATCACTTTGACAGTGATTATTCTAAAATGCACAAGTGGGACGTATCCATCATGTAAAAGATCTGTGGATATTTTGAGGTCATGCGTACCAAGGCTATTTACGAACTGGCTTTTTAAGAAACTGCTGTAAATGTTTCTAAAGAATTTAAAGATGAAAAGTAATACATATCCTTGGCGAAGACGTGAATTCTATTATGCGACTAGCATATGTACTTGTACTTTATTATGTTCCATGTACAGGTAAATATATATATATTTTTTTCTTTTTTTGGGGGGGGGGGGGTGCACCCTGCCAAGTAGTACTACACGGTGTCATGGGCATGGGTTCTCAATGTTCACGTCATGTTTGATTATTTCTTTTGGATAAAGATGACACATACATGTATATACGTTCAACTAGACAGCCGTTTCTCAACTCTTCCATTGTTCATCAATTGTACTTCTTAACCTTTCTGTTCTCCATCCTTGCCCTAACATCTACATGTAATGCGGCCTGATCAGAAACATTTTAAGGGATTGCAGTGTTCCATGGAGAGAGAGAGAGAGAGGAATGGGTTTTCTGAGCTTAAAGCCCCACTGCACTACTTGTACATGTAGCTACTTGCTCCCTCTATATAGAAAACAGTGCCTAAGCAGTGCCTGTTGGTCCCCCATGATCCTCTTTTCCTTATGTTCATTGAGAGCTGAGTTGATAAGATAACCACCTGTCAGTGACCATGCTGGGAGGTCTAATCCCTCCTGGCCAAACTAGTGCAGACATGCTTTAACTGACCTGGAGGACTTCAGTCTTGAAACCGTCTGGTTTTACAAAATGTAGCTGTTTATTTGGCGCTAAACCTGATTACGTTGATTCTGTTAAATATAATGTGTTAGAGAAAATGTACCAGACCCTGCACAGACACATCGATATCTAGGTCTTTCCTTTTCATTTTATTTACCGGTAATGGATTCAACAAAAGTCATGTTTTGCAAAAGTGCACACTCAGTAAGAAAGTTCACAAGCGCCCCATTATTGGACAACCAGCATCTATCACCTGCAAAGCAATTTTGCACTTTGTTCGGAACATCCATCTGCTTTCATGTCTTAAGAACAAGATTTACCAGAAAGGGGTTGTTTTCATGATTGTATTCTCTTTGTATCCATCTTCTTTTCTCACAGTCAATGGTAGCTAACAAAGCCACAGCTGAAGCAATGGGAAGGACAGCAAAGGTAAGATTTGTGTACAAATCATTTTTTTTTTTAATTCCAAAAGGAGCTAAATCCACCTTGTATGAAAATTGAGTTATTGATATCAGAACATTGTTCACTTAAGTACCCGTCTTTCAACAAAAGTATTTACCTAAATTTTGGGAGCAATTATTTAAAAATTGCCACTCCTGATATCACTTTACCATAGACGCCTGTACAAAATCTGGTAAACAAATTCTTTTTTCTCTGAAGTTACACAAATGGATTTAGCTCCTTTTGGAATTAAATTCTTCATATCTAGAATTCATAAAAAATCAACCGCAAAATACCTGGCATTTGATGCTCACTCATTCATGAATGGTATGATTGCAAGATTATGCATATCAATGTAAAGATGATTTATTTATGTTTATTTTGATATATGAAAGATAATTTTAAATATTAAATATTCATTTCATATACTAGAACAAGTTTCCTCTTTCTTCTTTGTTTATGAGTGTATATACCATATATAGTATGCTTAATTTGTGCTGATAAACATATTTAAGTGCTTAGTAAAATTCAATTTTAAAAACTTTTAACACTGATAAAGATTAATCTTGCACTGGAATAATCTTGAAGCCTTTGGTATATCCATCCCATGGTAAAGACAATATGGCACAGTGAGATTCTTGTGTGATATATAAAGAGTTAAAGAGAAGGTAGAGGTGAAAAATAATTTGTATGCGTTATCGTTGTATTATGTAAGTGTGGAAGAACATCAGATAAAAAATGTTCCCTGAAAAGCATGGCTCTTCAAATGCCTTAATATTCTAAATATGGCATGTAACATCATAAAAATCGGGACGGATCTTTACGCCACGTGTTCATGTAGTCCCACATACATCTTTCTGTGTACATTGCTAGTAACTTTACCAAGACCTGGCCAAATTTTGTATCATTTTGATGATTCCAGATCCTGGCAGTACACACCAATACTTATATGCTAGATGATCAACCTGTTCTGATCGATTCCACAATGTTTCTTTCATAATGCCATCGTATGACCAGAACTCAACTTTATCTTTAAGAATGCAATGTTAATCCATTGCTTACTGGAACCGGGTTGTTCCTGTATTAAACCTATGGGAAGGATAACAATTCAGTAGTCAATGGGTTAAAGATAAACTCCAGTTCCGGTAAAAAAAAGAAGAAAATTAATTCTCACAGAATCAAACAAAATTTACACTGAATGTTCAAGATTACAAATAAATGACATGTGCCGAACAATTTTGGAAGAAAATGTATACTGGCTGAGTAATGAGCATAGAAAGACAAGGAAATCAAGGTAGTACTAGCCCCGACACCATGTGTGTTGTCCCATATATAGCTTTCTGTGTACAGTGCTTGTTACTTTATCAAGACTCGGCCAAATTTATTATGATTTTGATGACTCCAGAACCTTGCAGTGCACACCAATACATACATGCTACATGATCAACTGTTTTTGATCCATTCCACACCTTTTCTTTCACAATCCAATTGCCTTACCAGAACTCACCTTTATCTTTAATCTTATGTCTTTTGTACATTAGGCGATGGGAGCCATGAATAAACAGATGGATCCACAGAAGATGATGAAGACGATGCAACAATTTGAGGTGGAGTCAGCTAAGATGGAGATGAAAGAAGAGATGAGTGAGTACTTACCGAGCCGACAGGACACACAATTAAAATCACCAGGGGGGTGTTTCACAAAGATCCTAAGTTGGACTTAACAATTATGGAAAGCCGTTGGTATCTTTGAAAATATTTTGTAAATGTTATTTTAAAAGGCATAAAATGTTGATTCAAATCATTCATATTTTCTATTATCAAGGAGATTTCTTGTTCTTGATGTGGAATTTATAAAAAGTCTAAAATACTCAAATTTTTCACTTTTAAAGCCACACTGTCCTACTTGTAGCTACTTGCTCCCTCTTTATATAAAACATGAGAGTGATTAATAGTGATGTACTGTGACTAATTTGGATGAATTTTCTTTGATATTACTTTTGTTTTCATCTCGTGTTTCTAGTGGATGATGTATTGGATGATGTACTAGGAGGGTCAGATGAAGAGGAAGAACAAGATGCCATCATCAATCAAGTCTTGGATGAGATCGGTATCGAGGTTGCAGGGAAGGTAGGTCGGGATGGGTTGGCTGTCTCGGAGCCAGAAGGGTGTTTAACCATACCACCTTACACAGAGTTAATGCCCTTCTGGTTCAAAACACACATAATCTTGCCCCATGGGATCACTTGTTCCAGGCTTTATTTCATCAAAAATAAATGTCAAAGGTCAGAGTTGACGGGATGGGTTGACTGTCTTGGAGCCAGAAGGGTGTTTACCCTTACCACCTTACACAGAGTTATTGCCCTTCTGGTTCCAAACACACAGTATTTCGAGGTGATCACACATAATCATGCCCCCATGGGATCACTTGTTCCAGGCTTTATTTCATCAAAAATGAATGTCAAAGGTCAGAGTTGACGGGATGGGTTGACTGTCTCAGAGCCAGAAGGGTGTTTACCCTTACCCCCTTACACAGAGTTAATGCCCTTCAGGTTCCAAACACACAGTATTTCGAGGTGATCACACATAATCATGCCCCCATGGGATCACTTGTTCCAGGCTTTATTTCATCAAAAATGAATGTCAAAGGTCAGAGTTGACGGGATGGGTTGACTGTCTCAGAGCCAGAAGGGTGTTTACCCTTACCACCTTACACAGAGTTAATGCCCTTCAGGTTCCAAACACACAGTATTTCGAGGTGATCACACATAATCATGCCCCCATGGGATCACTTGTTCCAGGCTTTATTTCATCAAAAATGAATGTCAAAGGTCAAGGTTGACGGGATGGGTTGACTGTCTTGGAGCCAGAAGGGTGTTTACCCTTACCCCCTTACACAGAGTTATTGCCCTTCTGGTTCCAAACACACAGTATTTTGAGGTGACCCCAGATTAGTCATGCCCCACAGGATAATTTGTTCCAGGCTTTATTTCATCAAAAATAAATGTCAAAGGTCAGAGTTGACGGGATGGGTTGACTGTTTTGGAGCCAGAAGGGCGTTTAGCCATACTACCTTACGCAGAGTTATTTCGAGGTTGATCCCACATTAGTCATGCCCCACGGGATCATTTGTTCCAGGCTTTATAACATCAGAAATAAATGTCAAAGGTCAAGGTTGACGGGATGGGTTGACTGTCTTGGAGCCAGAAGGGTGTTTACCCTTACCACCTTACACAGAGTTAATGCCCTTCTGGTTCAAAACATGCATAATCTTGCCCCACGGGATCATTTGTTCCAGGCTTTCTTTCAAGTTTCATCAAGAATAAATGTCAAAGGTCAGAGTTTCAATTAGTTCTGGGTTAGGTGCGCTGTTTAGTCCAAGGTTAAAGTTTGAAGTTTGGGTAAACATCACTCACGCCAATGAAACCAATACCAGACCAACAATAGGCCAAACAACCAAAATTATATTACTCCAAATGGCCAAGAATCTGTCGGTTTGGAGTCGGCTTGTAGTCGGCCTGGCAATGTGAGTGAGGTATTAGTATAGGATATTGATTATGTTGTCCAACCATAGTTTGTTCAGTGGTAAATTTATAGCTGATGCTTTTGGTATAAAGACTCTTTTATATGAAGATATATTATCTGTAGGAAATCATTGCTACTGGGTGCTGTAATGTTTAGCTTAACTCCTTGACTCCTCCTTGGCATACATAATCTAGCAAACATTGCTCAGTTGAAGAGAAAATTACAATGCAGTAACTTGAAAGGGAATACTATATAATTAATTTATTGAAAGATAAATGTTGGCCATATTTGTATTGAAATTGTTTTGAGGGAATGCATAGTACATAAATACTGTTGCTGTAAAGTGCAATGTACAAGAAACTGTACATAGTGTATGATATCTTATTGGTTTTTGCATTATTCACCATCCTCACCCACTACGTTTCATTTTTTCCACTCCTTCTTTCCTTGTCTCTTTCTCTCTTTCTCTTTTTCTCTGGTATGCATTTATTTGTCATCGTCTTTTCTATCTCTGTCTCTATCTCTCTCCATTATTTTCACTCTCTCTCTCTCCCTTTCTCCCCTCCTGTCTCACCCTTTCTCTCTTTGCTTTCTCATTTCTTCTCTCTTCTCCTCTGCATCCCTTCCTTTTGCATATTCTTCCTTTTCCACCATATATGTGTACCGATGTTCAATATTTCAATATTCAACATTCCCATCCTGTTAATACCTTTCGGTTTTACCACTCCTTCTTTCCTTGTCTCTTTCACCTCCTTTTCTCTTTAAATTTCTCTCGTACTCATTTATTTCTCATTCTCTCGCTACCTCTCTCCATTATTTTCACTCTCTCTCTTCCTTTCTCTCTCGTTTTTCTCTCTTTGCTTTCTCATTCTTCCCTCTTCTCCTCTGCTTCCCTCCCTCTCTACATTCCTCCTTGTCCACCGTACATCTAATTACTCCTCTTTGACAACACCTCCCGTACACCGACCTAGGGGGCGTTTCACAAAACTTGTCATCAGCGACAAATTACAATTTGTGTTATAAGCTACTGAAATCCCTGCTTCTGATTGGTTATCAGCAGATTAATCACAGATTTTTGTTATTTGTCACTGAAAAAAGGGCTTTGTGAAACCCCCCCCCCCCCCTGCATGAAACCGTTCTATTGATATCATTCCTCTCTGTTTGATCTCTCCACCAGCTTGCCGACGCACCAGGTTACAAGGGCGCCCTCCCCTCCAGAGCATCCGACTCACAAGCAAAGGACAAAGCTATAGAAGATCAACTTGCCAGGTTGATGCGGGAATAACGTATTTTCTTCTCTGCTATTGATATATATACATGAAGAGTTTAATCCCAAAAGGAGCTAAATCCATTTTGGTAATTTCAGAGAAAAATGAAATTGTTTACCAGATTGGGTACAGGCGTCTATGGAAAAGTGATATTAGAAGGTGCATTTTTTCATAATTGCCCCCAAAATTAAGATAAATACTTTTGTTGAAAGATAGGTACTTAAGTGAATATGTTCTGATATCAATAACTCAATATTCATCAAAAGTGCATTTAGCTCCTTTGGGGATTAAGCTCTTCATGTATTTGTATCTATTTTTATACCTGTTTTTATCAGTCATTGGCCTGTGTCCATTTGAGGTGGCCGTGAGAACTCATCAAAGACACTCGATATCAGGATATGTGTTTAGTTCAGTGTGACTGTACCGTATGTTGCTTAGTGTGATAGGATAGTGCATTATACAAAGTCATGTAAATGACATCAGGGCCCCGTCTCACTGAGTTGATATCATATCACTATGTACATGAGAGATAGGAGACTGCAAACTTGCGATTGATTGGAGGACCTACGATTGATTTGGATCAACCATTACTCTTTATAAGACGGGGCTAGAGGCTCTGTTTCAGGAAATCATCATAAGTAAAAATTAGCTGACATCCCATTAAAAGGTGTGTTTATTTTATTACACAAGTTTCAATAGGATATCTGCAACTTTTACTTATATTGTTCAGTGAAACAATGCCCAGAGTATCATTATAGCTGATATTTTGGCAGGTCCATGTTCTTTTACAGCTGTTAATTGAATGCAATCTAAGATAACCTTTGAGAAACGGTATGATATGGAGAAGGAATACCATGCACTTGCCTTTGTATGTTTGACCCATTCCTAGGCCAGAGATACCACTTATCTTCTGCCGGATTGGCTGTTAAATGAGTCCATATGGGCCTTGCCTCCTGGTGTAGTGGTTTGTTCACTTGACCCTCATGCAAGACTCTGGGTTCAAATCCTGGCTGATGCTCATGCCCTGGTACAAAGCATTTTCTATACAGGGCCCCGTCTTACAAAGAGTTGATATTAATCGCAACTTATTTGCGATTTATATCAACCGCAACTATGTACATAAGAGATAGGAGATTGCAAACTTGCGATTTAGATCAATCGCAACTCTTTGTAAAGCCTCGGTCACAAATGCCATTACGAACTGCTACGAACGATTTTCTGACAATGGAAAAACAGAGATTTGTACGAACTTATCGTTCGTACAAACCTTTGTGACCAAAGCATAAGAAGGGGCCCAGGTGACTCCTCAAACCAGGGCACTTGGCAAATGGGTGTCTAGTTTGGCCTACAAGTACGTGAATGCCTTTGAAAACAGTGTGAACTTCAACTTTTTTATTTGCCGTCTGTTTGGAGCCAGAAGGATGTTAACTCATATACAATTGTCGAAACCTCACCCCAAGAAATAATATTCATAGAGATTTTTTTGTATTCTTGCCTATCATTTTACAAAATTCCTCACCAAAGTGTATGAGAGAGGTATTAACTTAGCATGATGTCAAGTTTCTCAGCATGACATGGGCATCTCCAATTTGTCGATAACTTGATGTACTATGCGTAGTCGTCACTGAAGTAAATGTATTCAAATTTATGGATGCAAATATTTCATTCACCTCACTATGAACATGACAGACAAAGAAAGCGGACAAAATATACAGTTCTCATTCTACCCTCAACAATTGCTATGGTAGACAAAGGAACATCCCTTCACTGCTATTATGTAAAAATCTGTAGAACAGGTGTCACATGCATATTCATCTTTTCTACACATTTTTACATAATAGCAGTGAAGGGATGTTCCTTTGTCTACCACAGCAATTGTTGAGGGTAGAATGAGGAACTGTATATTTTGTCCGCTTTCTTTGTCCGTCATGTTCATAGTGCCTACTACTATCTCATGTACTATAATTGTCAAAATGCAAATTGTCTAAATACATTGTTGCTCTTCTGGGGCGAAGGTTTCATATAACTGAAATAGATTTTCAACTGCCATATTTTAGTATTTTTAATAGATGAGTTACGATTGTTCCTCTGTTATATATTTTTCATAAAATATTATTTTTGTATGATTTTCCCACAGCGAAAAGTAAAGGTTTCGTTATTGAATGAAAAAGTTTTGCCAACCATGAAACATGTATAAGTTTGCCCTGTATGTCACATTATCAAGAACATGGCCGCGTCCATATAATGGTAAAAGACATTGCATTCTGCCAAGAATATCGTCATTTATATAACTATTTCTCGTACATTTTCGTAAGGAATATTGTACATGAATAGGGAGGAATAAAACTCGTCTTTCAGCATACATACACTTTTTTGTTGTTGGGGTGAGGTTTCCTTTAACACAGAGTTAGCACACTTTTGGCTCTAAACTGATCTTCTATACATGTGCATCCACTGGACATGTACCCTTTCATGTTCTTTTGCCAGGTATGCAGCATATTTTTAAATTGCATCTCATTTCATTTATTACTTTCCACATTCAAAGCTTAAAACAAGAAAATGCAATATAATAAACAAAAATACATGATATACAAATTACAGAGAAACAAACAATATTTATCAAAAACATTCAACAATTAAACAATAAAAAACAAACGACAAGGAGAAGGTAAGAACTACCTGTACACTCAGATATTTGAATGTGGGGGGGGGGGATCACTCAAAGCCAAATAAAGGCTTATGTGGGGCAATCCCTGTGTAAAATAATATTGGGAAAATCATGAAGGAGAGAGAAAGAGAAATAATTATAGAAAGAAAGTTTACATGCATGACCTTGGTTTTTAAGTGCTATTGCACAGCAGATAAGTTATATATTTCTTTTTGACAATGTTGGACACAAGAACGGTATACACTTAGTGTAATTGCGAGCTGTTTGTCGATAATCTTTTTGACTTCTCTGATAAATGACCTTTTGCCTACAGAACGCCAAATATATACCTGTGTAGTTTTTTGTTTGAAGATGTTGTCGACATCAATTTTACCTCAGTCAGGCTTTTCCAGAGACAAAAATGATTTGAAATGAAAGACACAATCTTTCCAGTTGTTATTCTTTCCATTTCTGCTCTTCTTTTATTTCCTCATATTTATTATGATGATTATATTTATATGTGTACCTGCTCTCTTCGTATATCTGTCTGGTTGCATTCTGTCATACTTTATTAAGAACGGGAAATGCGCACAGATTGAAAATAAATTAATCTTTTTGTTTCATTTTGCTGTGAGCAGAAATCTGGCTTGCCTTTGTGCACAACTACACAACATAAATTTGTGTCTATTTCCCCCACTTAATTTCAATTTGTGTCAAGATATGTCAGATATCTTTTGTTTCTTTTTAATGAAAGCCGGCAAAGCTCTTTTATGAATCTTATGAGTAAATATATTGTCAAGTAATGTGAAAACTGTAATTGTTGTAACACTTGTAAATCTATATCTCCAAGAGTATTTTGTATCTATGAAATGTAAATAAATGCTATTACAGAGGTAATTGTACTGTTTTTGTATTCATTGCTAACCTTTTCTTTGTCAATCTAGAACAAAAACTGTTACGACATACATGTACAAGTACATGTAGTTAAAAGATTCCCCTCATAAAATTTGTACAAATACAAATTTTGTATACGGGTTCATACAAAACCTTTTTCAATGAACTAATTTTCAAGCAATGAATTATTTATTTATTGTGTTTTGCTATTAGCAATTTATTTAAATGTTTAAAATTAATGTGCTATATGCATAGGTAAGGAATCCAGGGGCATGTGCCCCCCCCCCCCCTCATCAACTTCTTTCTGAATATAGTAGGCTTTGACACATCAATTCAATTTAATTAACTTTATTTAGATTCAATCTTTGTTTAAAACAGTTGTAAAAATAAATCAATTAAAAACATGCAATTTCATATGTTGATACATTGGAATGACATAAGCGTTATATAAATATATATACATAATTACAGAACTAAATTGGGCACAGTTGTAAAAAGGAAAGAGTTTTGTCAAGACGAAAATAAGATTTGGTAAAGATAAATGGCGGGAAGCAAATATCAAGTAAAGGATATCAAACATAATAAGTAAAGCAATTGCATTTTGCAATGTGATTATGATGATGATGGTGGTGGTGGTGGTGATGATAGGGGCGATCATGATGATGAGGATCCGAGGGTGGTTGTGATGATAAAGAAGATTGTAGACAGATGATGATGTGTGAAAATGCGTTTTTACAGACGTTATGGCCATGATAATAAGATGAGAATGGTGATGAAAGCTTCACAGATCATGCTCTTCATGATGATGGTAGTCTCTTTTTTCAATTTTTTTTAAAAAAGCTTTTTTGCCTTCATTCAGATCTTCATAATTATACAAAATGATGAATAGGAACACAATTATTCTTACAGTATAAACATACATGTAGTACATTGTCTCATACATTATAAACACAGACATATTACAAAAATATTTTCCATAAGTATCCAACTAATATAGTACACATTCAATCAAGTGTACAGAATGTGCTCCAATTCCTTTAACAAAGGAAAAGGTGACGGTAATACTTCATATTAAAATTTTTGGATACAACATTATAAATAGGAACAATTTTTACAACATAATATGCAAATTAATTAGTTCAATATAAATTAAGCAATCTGAACAAAGATTTTCTTATATAAACAAAAAGTATAAGTCGAAGGTGCTGCTTCATAGCCCATGATAACAAAATTTGTTATATTTACATATAATGATATGGTGCATTTTTCATTATAACTATATGAGGGTCTTGTATCAGTGGAGGTCTGTAACTATACCATTATTTATAAAAAAATATATATATAAAATATAAAAAACAAGCAAACACGATAGCAGATAAGTGTCCGGATCGATGAGAAAGTGAGGGAGTGAACAGGAATTACAATATATATACAATCAGTTTCCCATTTTTGATAATGTATTGGCAGTTTGTCCTTTAATTTTGCTTTTTCATGTTCAACTTTTTTTGAGTTCTCTACAGCCTTACATATTTCTTTACTAGTTGGGAACTTTCCATTTTTACGATTACGGTAAATCATATATTTGACCAAAATCAATACATATTATCTTTCTCCATGAAATCCAATTGTCTCTAGCGCCCCCTTGCGGCAAGTGGTAACCATTCAAAGTCAATCATTACCAATGTCATTTTCAAAATGTACGGTATCATTCTCAGCTTCTCTATATCATCATCACCACCATTTAAGTCATTTCAATTTCATCATCCTCACCTTTCTCATCTTTCTCTCTCATTGTTATCATGCTTCATCTTCGTTCAATAAATATTCCTCAACACCATAATAATAATAGTAATAATAATATTCTAGATGTAAATAGCGCCTAATAAATCTATGATGTCTCTAAGCGAATTACAGATAAAATGTGGATTATAACCCCTGTCATTCGATTCAGGTTTCCCCTTGTACAATGTATGCACTTTCTTTACTTCCTGGGGCTGGGGAGTGTTCCAGCCAGGCGCCTTTTTTTTTTACAGACGCTCACAATGCTAAACACACGATAATAACTTTTTCATCCTATCGGGTACGGCCATCTAACACCTGGGTGGGGAGGAGCAATGGATATAAATGCCCTTTTAAATGACATGATAGGTGCCGTGCCGGGGATTGAACCCGTAGCATCTCCAGTCAAGTGTTTAGACCACTCGACTACGACACCTCACTCCTCACAATTATCGCTAGTTTGGCTTTATGTTTATTGCTACATTTCGGTATATTTACAACATTTTAATTCAGCTTGATATATTCTGTTTCTATGAAGTTATTCTTAGTGAAATATTTCTCTAGATTATTTTTGTTTACTTCATGGCATATAAATATGATCCTTCATGTTGCACACACTAACAAAATCCTTATGTTCGCCTAGTTAAATAGGGGATCCATTGCGTAAAAGTATCATCATTATTTTTCTGGAAAATAAGGGGTCCTTTTAACATCATGAAATCATGTGTGACACATTTATTTTTATTTTTTTCAAAGAGGTAATACGTTCCCCGTGTTCTGTATGTGTTACCTGATTATTAGATTCAAGCATACAGTCAATAGTCTTCTATCATCTGCACCCCTGGTAAATGGATTTTTTTTGTCAACGATAATTAAAGCGTTCGTCAAGTCAAAAAGGTGCTTGATTCATTAATGGGCTCTTAATCTGAAAATTAGAAAACAAAGTAACGTTTAGCAGGGACAGCGGAGCTCTGACGCCATTTGCATTAGCCGTTTAATTAATAGCCAATTGACAGCCGAGAATTTCAGTCCTGATAAAAGATTTTAGAAGCCTATACGATGGGAGTACTCGTGCGAAGCGTGTTATAGGATAACCACTCATGGAGATTACCATTAAAGTTACCATCAGTTTGGTATATAGGCTAAAGTGGCATTGTGGTTCATCCATTGGACTTTCAATAACGAGAATGTGAGTTTGAATCCTTGTACGGGGCTTACGTCATTTGATTACAGACCCCCCCCCCCCCTCCACTGCCCTTACACTGATATGATTCATCCTGTATTATGCACCGTTTGTTTTGTTTTTGTTCTTTTTTGTTTGTTTACGTGCTAGTTCAATGGTAACGGTAACCTAAACCTGAATCTAAATCTAAATCTAACCCTAATCCAAACCATAGGCTACACCTATTACTTTAACCTAACCTAACCCTCAAAACCTAATCCTGAAACCCAACCCTAACCCTCTAAACCTAACTCGAACCCTAGTCCTAATCATGCATAAGCCTAACTCTATATGCCTAATGATTGCTGGTCATTAGACCTCATGGTGCGTTGAATCAATGCTAGGTAGGACAGAATGGGTGACATTTTGACATAGCATTTCGATTTTTCATTAGGATGATTATGGTCCACTTGGAAGAGTTGTGTATCCAGCGTAAGGATTTAATTGGGGTGTAAATCCAACCCTCCCTCTGCAGATCCAGACAAACAAAAAGTGATGAATATTTTTCTTTTTTCAGGAGCAGAATAAGGTTATGGCACTATTGGTTTGATAATGATGGGATATCATTGTTCTCAGTGTACTAATACCTAGTCCAGTATTTCCCTTTTGTAATGCAGTTCATCACCATCCCTTTTGGGTCATCCATGAAAAGGGTAGGTGGTCAAGGATTGTCAACGCCCCGAAAAGGAAGATTGGTGAAGATATCGGGTGGATGACCTCACAAACTATCGATAAGTGTCGTTTCACAAGTTCCTCTCTTCTTGTTTATGAAGTAGTCAGTACATGTGCTGGTTGTATGAATTTGGAATGACACTATTCAATGCAAATACTTAAGAATAGAAAGGGGACGGACAAATGGATATGAAGACTGAGTAGACTATGCAAAAGAAAAATGAGAATACAGATAAGAAGCAGAATAAGAATAAAGAGAATAAAATAAAGAAGAAATAGAGGTATAGGGGGTAAGAAGAGGAGGGGAGGAAAGGATAAGATAAGAAGAAGAGGAGGAGGAAGAAGAAGAAGAAAAGAAGAAGAAGAAGAAGAAGAAGAAGAAGAAGAAGAAGACGAAGACTTTTTGACTTTTGAAAGTAAAACTTTATTTACAATACATATAATAATAAAAACAGATAAAAAAGATAACAGTGATGCACTTAATATAATAAGTGTTTGTGAATCATATACCAATAATCAACAACAAGTAGTACGTAATACATGAGAAAGTAACCATTAAACAATTCATAAAAAAACAATAATTTCGACGGTAGAAATTGAGAAAAAACATGAATTGTACTAAACACTGATTACAAATGATTACACATCCATAGAGTGTTTCAAAGCGATTAAATTATGGGATTCATAACTTCCAACTATGAGCTTCTTCTCAAGACAAACTTATCACAAACAACAATTAAATCAACCATGTGAGATCAATATCATCTGAAAGAAAGAGTACATTATTGTACGACCATATCTTATGAAATAACACCAAATTGTTTTGTAATTTGTGAAATTCATAATCAAGAATGACTCTGTTCTTGATTCTAAGTTTCCAAAAAGGAAGTGGATCAAGAAAACGAGAGGTACGATAAAGCCAATATAATGTGCTTTTAAGAATGACAATAAAAAAGTTGGATAGGCGCACGGCCTCCCTGTTACGACCTCTTGCATGTGGAACCAGAGTCCAGTAGAGGTCAAAGTCAATGTTTACTTCGGGTAGAAGACTTGACAGAAGATGATGAAGAAGATCCAAGGCCGGTTGTATAGAAGTACACTCGATAAAGAGGTGTAGAAAAGTTCCCTTCTTGCCACACCATCCACATGAAGAGGAGATATCGGGATTAAGATGATGAAGAACGGCAAGCGACGGAAGAACATTGTGTAATAGTTTGTACTGAGTGTCCCCATCTTTCTTAGATGATGGATAGCAGTAGATTTCATTCCAGTTGATTAGTTTAGAAGGGGAAAGTAACCCAGCCTCGTGCCAATGAGTAACTTGAGCTCTAGGAAGAAAGTTAATAGCACGGTTGAAGATCCGATATATCGATTTAGTCGGCGTGGCAAGAATGTTCTTGTTGTCTTTAGTTATGATCGAGAACGGAGAGGTAACAGGTTCAGTCAGATTATGAAGATAAGCTGAAGCTGCTGACAGTCTTAGTCCACTGTTCGAAAAGAATCTAGGAAACAAACCGGAAATCTCTTTGTGAAGTCGAGAGAGGTCAAGTTCCAAAAGGCGTAAAGACGGACGCTGCAAGGTGGAGGCAATGACGACCTCGTCTGCTCGGAGCCAGGTACCGTTGTACGTGTTTACAAGATGCTTGACGAGTTTGATTCCACATGCAAATAGTCTAACAGGGAAGATCTTGTCGCCATCCAGTGTATATTGAAGAAATTTATAATAATTCAAGGGAATGTTTAACACATGGTTGACAGTAAAGGACGATGTCTCGACGCTTGCTCCAGAGGTAATCCAAGCACGCAAAATTTCCGAATAGAAACAAGGAAGGCTGGTATAAAACTTTGGGTCTAGTTCAGTCAGAAACAAAGGAAAATCAAGATTTAGTTTCTTATATCTGCGAAAATTATGAGAACAAAGAGCATACGCAGGATGAGAACAGAGATTGAGATAACGCTGTAAAAAGGCAAAACGAAATGTAAGGGTTCGTGCTTGGAGACATACCAAACCAAGTCCACCTTTGTTGGGTTGTTGAAACAGAATTTGCTTTCTTAAAAGATGTCGTTTACCAGACCATACATAATTAATAAGCATTTCTTGGAGTTCAATTAGTGTTTGCTGAGGGGGAGACAAAACTGCAAGACAATGGAAAAGTTTAGATGCAGCTAATTGATTAGCAATAATGATTCTGCCTTTAAAGGACAAACTATAAGAAAGGGAGCTCCATCGAGATAGAGTCTTACTCAGTTTTTCTTTACACTTTGACCAATTTTTGTTTACATAATTATTATTATTTCCTAGATGAACTCCAAGAAAGAGGAGACCTTCGCAATTCCACAGGAAATCAAGGGGCCTGTCTCTACGTTTCGACCATGAACCGGCCCACAGTCCTTGAGATTTAACATAATTAAGACAGGCTGCTGAGGCCTTGCTAAAAGTGTTATATGTATCTAGAATAATATCAAAGCCGTTGTCTTCAGTGACAAAAATTGATATATCATCCGCATACGCAGATACCGAGACATTCATATCTGTGTTGGGTAAGGAGAAAGAACACGATGAAAGATTAACTTTTAACTTGTGAAGAAATCCCGACACGGCACTAATATCCTTTGGCAAGATATTTACCTGCACTTGCTACTCTCCATCCAGGTGTTAAATGGGTATCGGTAAGCTTGTAAAACGGCGACTGACTGGAATGCTCCCCAGGGAGTGGAAAATGTACACACATTGTGTGCGGGTAAGCCTGAATCTGATGACCGGGGTAATAATATATATGTAAAGCGCTTAGGCACATCATTGGATCGATATTTTGAGCGCTATATAAAAAACGGAATATAATATATAAGAAGAAGAAAAAGAAGTGGAAGGAGCAGGAAGAAGAAGAAAAAGAAGGGGAAGGGGCAAGAAGAGGAGGGGAAGATAAAAACATAAGAAGAATCGAAGAATCGAAGAAAGAGAAGAAATAGAATAAGAGAAAGATAAAGGAGAGGAGGAGGAGAAGGAGATGAAGTGAATGACTGAGTTTAATGCCCCTCTAAAATGTTGGGAGCTCCAAATTCGGCAAAGTTTCACTTAAATTGTATCATAATGTAAAAGAGGATATCATCCAAGACACACTTATGCAAAGATTTCCACCACAAAAATGTGTTTGAAAGACAAATATTGATAAAAGAATACAATTTGGGTTTTCTTCTGTTCGCAGAAAACCTAAATTTTGTATTCTTTCATCAATATTCGACTTCAAACACATTTGTTTTGAACATCTTTGCAGAAATGTGTCTTAAATGGCACCCTCTTTCACATTATGATACAATTTAAGAGAAATTTTGCCATCATATTTTTTGGGGGCTCATAACATAAGTACAGCTCCAGTATATTGAACCAATTTACAACCGTTCCTTTCATTGGCCAGGTAATTGCCCTCCTTAAATTAAAGACCAAATAGTGCCATCAACCCATGTCATCGATTTTTAAAAATGTAATTCCAAGAGTAATCCCTTGAATTTATCAATGTTGTCTCATCGTGAAAATCGATTTTCCAAACAAGGAGCTCGAGCTTCTTCAACATCGAGCGTCTTTGAATTTGTATAAATTACTAAATTGATGGAGTATAAGGCCTTTTTTACGGTGGACTTGCAAGGTTTATAGAAGCGTTGCCCCCCCCCCCCACCCACCAATTTTGTTGTTGTTGTTATTTTATAGCTTTCTATCTTAGACATTTATTTGAGGCGAGATAAATGGTTCTGAATATCAGCTTTTTTAAAGGTATAGGTAGACATTAGACATTTACCAATGATATGTTTGTCAGTTCAAAATATTCTGAAGGGGGCTGAGGCTAAACTGAAACAAGGAACAATAAGGCACCTTAATGATAATACACATCATCTTTCAATATTACTATTGATATTTTATAAGACCTATATTTACGAGAACAGAATATTTATGCGTTTATCACTGAACTTCAATGCACAGGACTGCTTTAATCACGGGTATATTTCTGTGAATTTCTGGGTATATTTCTCATCGGTGGCGTAGCTCTACTGGGGAACCCAGGAAATGTGCCCATCGTAAAACAAAATGACAAAAAGGGGAGGGTGAGCAAAGTGGTATAGCCATGATAGGTAACGTGAAGCAATATGATACGAACCCCCCCCCCTTCCACACCTCCCCGTTTATTCAAGTACCTTGTTCCTTCGCACATATACCCCTCGCCGCCCCCTCTTGCAACGCCCTTATCCCTCACCCCCACTCATATAGCTGGACCCACACTACCCCAATCTCAAAATCAAAGAACGTAGAGAAATTAATTGAATTGTTTTAATTGTCCTACTTGTAGCTACTTGCTCCCTCTATATAGAAAACTTCCCCAATCGGTGCCTGTTGGTCCCCCATGATCCTCTTTTTCTTATGTTAAATGAGAGCTGAGTTAATGAGATAGCCACCTGTCACAGTGACCTCGCTGGCTCGCTGGGTGGTTTAATCCCTTCTTGCTGAAGTAGTAAAGCCTGTCTTTAAGGAAACTGAAACTGTATGTTGGCAGGATTTTTTTACTTCCGCCTACGAGGTGGGTTGGCAATAAATTGAAATCTTCCCCCATACCAAACATCGCCCTAATAAGCTTAAATGGCTTCTCTAGATCGATAGGAAACTGGTAGTTTAGTGGACAGCAGGTCACTATTACCATGTTTCTTTTGTCTCCTTTCTTGTACCCTTTTGTTGGAGTGTTCTTGTAACCCGCAAGGAGCTGGTTGTTCCCTATTGTTCTCCCTGATAAAGACCACAAGACAGTCTTTGTATCGATTTTATTAACGGTTCGCACGTTCTTCCTCTCTTTCGTCTGAGGTCTCTGCCCTACTACAAAGTTTTGGTATGGGGTCATGAGTCAAATGAACATATTGGAAGCATATGCGATTTTTGCAATATTCAATGATCGTTGTCGCGGTTGAAATCGAGTCTAAAGTGATGAAATTGTAAATAATAAACTCTTTATGTTGTATAACTCCCTTTCAAGGTCAAGATACTCATTTAGCTATAAAACGATGTTTCTTGGCTAAAATCGACCGATTGGCTGTTCCCGTTTGGAAATTATTTATCACAACCAGTTCTGAGATTTCCATGGTCGCAGCTACCATTGTATGGCCGAAGGCGCTATTTGAAAATATTATTATTATCGAAATTTACCGGGAGCGCCGGTAATTTTGATATTTAGTCTTTCTCGAAAGCAGAAGTGTTTTAGGGGCTAAATTTTCTAGTCCTTTTTATACATCCACAGGGGCATTAAAATATTTCAAAACTGTAAAGAATCACTTTTCAGCCAATTTTCAAAATTTAACAAAACTTTGTATTTAATACCTTTAAGTACTTTTGAATCATTACTAAAATCGCATCTTTTCATTGAACTTTATGTTGTAGATACGATTTATAAGCTAATCAGTGAAACCAAAGACTTTTAAATTGAAGGCCCCTGGGCAAAGGAACAAATTCGCTCCCACACTCACACGCACACGCAAATTAATAAAGGAAAACCCGTTTCACCGGAAACATCAGGACGCCACCTACATATCATATTTTATGTCGATTAAAAGTTATCACGAGTGTAAGACATAATTATTCATACCATTACCAAGTTTTGTAATTGTTAAAGTTTGTGAAAAAAAAATGATTTGTCCCTATTTATGTTTCTTGAGAATGTGACATATCAAAGCTTACATTTGGTATTCAAACACAAGCCCCAATTCAACCAGTCTATCTTTCATTCTTGAGTTACGAAAAACCCCAAAACATCAAATTTACAAGGGGCATGAATAATTTAGTTGTTAACTTGATGCATACATTGAGCAGGTGCGCCCTTTCTCCACCCCCTCAACAGTTCACCTGCTTGCCAATACAGAGCTATAAATCTAACGGATTAGCAATGGGATTAAGGAATCCGTTAAACCGTTATAAATACAGGTGATTATATTCGAGTTTGGCGCCTGAAAGAGCCTTGATTGTATAGTGTCTTATGAAGCCGTCCTATGGGGGTTGTGCCTATATTAGGGTTACATAAGCCATAACAAACGAATAGGAAATTGATTCGGGGCTGTCTGGTGCCTAATGCGTTAAGTGTATCGTGACGTCTTAAAGTATAATGATCCCCTGTTTATCGATTTCTAGATAACATCACTGCATGTAGGATGCCTGTTTTCAATTTTGAAACAACTTATTGACCTATTTGATATATTTTTTAACAGTTTTACGGTGAAACACGAAAGCGTTTTGATTGGGTCTAAAATCCTTAAAAAAAAAAAAATTAATTGAAGAAAAACAATTATGTAGGCTAATTTAAATGCAATACATGGAACAATGGATATTCTCTACGCAGTGTGGTGATAAAGTAGGTCTTATTAAAGGACATGGAATCACAGTGTTACCACAACAATGACAAGGTGATGTGTAGAATTTGTTTTTCTAGTCGGTATTCTATCATTACAAATCTGTTCTGGCGCTCCCGAACAAAAGGGTGTGGTTTAGGGATGGATGGCCGCTCAGAGACGGTTATGACTGGCCTAACACTTACAAACCATTCGATGGATGAATAGTTGGACACTTTGGCCCGCACGCGTCTTATTTGTTTGTTTTATTTATTCACCATGTAAAATAATTGTTTACAGATAATAAAATTCAGTGGGTTTATTCCGAGATATAATATATAATTAGGAACAGTGCATACAAAAAAAAATGTTTGCCAAAGCGCAACGTCTCTAAGATAATATAGCAGATAAATATTAGGTTTAGATAAACATGGCTTAGAATAAGACATTCTGTCGTTACAAAAATAAATCAAAATATAAAATAAATGCTTAGATCAATATCATGCCACTTGTATTTGATTAACAATTAACAAAAACAAGGGAATACTCATCATTACCTCTTCTTGACAAAAAAAAATAGCACCATTGTAATGTAAGCATATTTGGAGAGAAATAATTCCTTCAGTTTCTTTTTAAATAACAAAAGGTTATTACAAGTTCGTTTTACAGGTGGCAAAGCGTTCCATATGTCAGGACCTACATAATTATCTAATTGGCTAAGGCACTCCTTGGCGTAAACGAATGGAAATTAGAAGAATGTCTGGTTGGGTAGTTATGAATGTCTCTATTTAGAGTAAAATCGTTACAAAATGATAAAGGCAGTTTTTTTATTGTTTTTTAATAAGTCGGTACATGAACACTGCAATTTGCATAAAATGAATATCAGTAACTTTCAAAGTTCTCAATCTGAAAAATGATGGGTCAGTGTGATCAAAGTAACCAAAGTCTCATGGCTCTCCTTTGCAACCCCAAGATACCATCAGCATTTACTCTATTAATGGCCCATACAATGTTACAGTAAGAAATACGTGAATGAATGAAAGAATTGTAAATAATTAACAAAATACTAAGTGGAACAAATTAAAGGCTTTAATTTATTGCATTTAAACCAGTGAGATAATTTTGGCAATTCAGCATTTAGTGTTTTAACAAGATTATCTAGGTTTGAATGAGGGCAAAAAATAGTAGCGTCATCAGCATATAATATATTGTAGCAAGGAAGAGACATAAGAGATATCATTAACAGAAATAAAAAAAAGAAGCGGGCCTAAAATAGAGCCCTGGGGCACACCATACGTAACTGATGACATGGTCGATGTGGCATTATTAAATATTGTATATTGACTTGTACAATAAAGGTAACTATACGAAACCAATTAAAAGGTAGGGCCTACACCACGTATCCCGTAATAGTAAAGATTGTGTAAAATGTCATGATCGAGGGTATTATATTTTCGTACGGAAGGGAGCCCAGGTCAGCGTTTAAAGTTTTGAATGAAAACTTATTTGAAGAATAATAATTATTATAATTTTGTATTCGCCTGTAAGCCTTTCATGAGCTTTGAAGCCAAACGGTTAAAATAGGAATAGGAAATTTTATCTGTCATAATTATAAGCCTCCATGGTGGATGTTTAGCAGAAAATCGAGTGTTATGTAATCGCTTTTGATTTATGAAAATGTATCTCGATATAATACTTCATACTTTAAATTCATAAGAGGAAAACAAGATGTTTGTGATTTCCTACCTGTGTTCTAATCCAAACAATTCCGGCATCTTGAAATAGTCTTCAGGTAAAGAAAATTATTTCGTGAATATTCTTGTGGAGTTTTTAATTATTTTTCTAAAATTAATTTTGTTTGGTATCGTTGTATCAATACTATGTCTTCGAGATTATTACATGACGGCGCTGCTTGCGTTTGGAAAATCCTAGATTTCGCATCTGCTTTGCATTTTTGTGGAGGCACTCGCGAACTACACACAAGCAAATTACACATAAACGAATTGTACGTACGACCAATGACTGTGTGTGTGTGTATCGTAAATCCCCATTCATTCATTCCCGCATCTCGAGAGCGAAGCGGACTCCTTCTCCCTATCCGTCTTACTACGCTACGCGACGCCGCGCAGTACATCATTGCACCTGTTTAGCGAATTGCAGTATGGTGTGGGATTGTTGATTTTGTGCTGTATACATCGAAGAGGAGATGCTCCATTTGTGATATCACTGTTTAAGATTTTATTATTGTGAAAGCGTCCTGCCCATGGACTGAAGATACACAGGGAGGAAGATATTTAAGAATTCCAAGAGCGATTTGGCCATTTGAGAGCGAGAAATGGCTGAATTCGACGGGAATATAGTAACGGAATGGCTCCGATCGCTCGATATGATGGCCTACTCGCAGGCTTTCTTGGATAACGGGTATGATGAATTGGAAACATGCAAGCAAATTGGGCCAGACGATTTGGACGCGATTGGCGTTGTAAACATGGAGCAGAGGAGCGACTTGCTTATGGCAGTCGACAGGCTCCGAGAAGAAGGAGGAACGGCCGTTTATTTCACCCTTGTCGGGCCATCCTCCGACGATGATGATGACGGAGGAAATACCGTTGACGAGCTCTCGACGGGGAGGGTACCGAGCGTGGACTGGACCGGGAGCGATGCGGGGTCGGCCGACTCCAGGGCTCCGCTAGTGAGTAGGGTCGGGCGGACGCCATCGATGGAATCGGCAGATGCAAATATGGGATTAGGATTAGGATTAGTAGGGTTACCACATGTGTACCGGGATGCACCCTGTTTACCGAATAGAGGATTATACCGGGAGAGGAGAACATCAGCAGATAGCAGAGTTTTGAGTAATACACCCGACATACTACGAAAGGTAAGTGGATCTACCATTCTCAATGTATTCACAGAGTCACAGATTTGTGTTTCACAAATAGCACTTGACTTGAGTCTTATTGTTTCCATTTCAACGACTATGACATGGATTTGCATATAATATATAGCTTCAGAATATGCAGGGTAAATACGAAATAACGACTTGTATCTCAAATCTCAAGAATGCAAGCAGCAACTCTGTATCCTTTACAATGATTCATCATGTTCACTAATGCAAAGACTACACTGTGTGTGTAGGAGTAACTCATGACTCACGATCTCTACTCACTTGTTATTCATGGTAAAGACTTTTTTAAGGTCAAATGATTAGATTACTTTAGTAATAGTACTAGGTTGGAATGTTATAACCACATAGAAATGGTTACTCTCAGTGATGTCAATGTCAAGATTTTGAAACATATTTTTTATCTACATGTATGTTTCGAATGAAAAAAATTGTGTGTATTTTATGGATGGCCTGCAGTTATTATTGTTATTATAAACATTGATGATAATTTTTTAAGGGGGGGGGGGGGGTGTCATGCACCTCCTAAAAAGTGTGTGGGTGGTGGAGGGGTGGTTCAACTGTCCCACTGCACCCATTAGGATAGAAAATACAAGTATCGCTTATGCAGGTTGCAAATAGGTTGTCGATCAGCTACAGGCAAGCTTTTGTTAAGAGAGAGAGAGAGAGAGGGAGAGAAGGGGGTGATAGAGAGAGAGAGAGAGAGGGTGGAGGATGAGAAGAGAGAGAGAGGAGTGGGGGGGGGGGGCATAAAGTGTAATTATCAATTTAGTATACATGGTGTTTAGTATCCTGCTCATAGGAGACTTCAGTTTTGACCAATCTGGGTTAAACTAAAGGGGTTTCCCCCAAGATTTCCAGCAGCACCCTATTAAACTTGAAAGTGCAATACTTAAAAATAAAGTCTGTCGGTGTCACTCCTTGTTATATTCTAATTGGACGTGTACTATATTTCAGAGATTAATTCAGGAGGCCATCATAAAAGATATTTGTTACCATGGTGATCTAGCTCAACATCATTAAGCTCATTCTTGTATTCCTTTCACTCGAGTGCCTCATCTTCTTAGTATTGTTTTGTAAGTAACGGTAATGGTGAAACGGAGATCGGGAGCTCACGATCGATGGTTAAAATGGCTAAAAAGGGAAAGGTTCCCTTCTAAAATATTATTGCATACTGTACATCTTTTTCTAAATGTTGTTTTGTGAAGCTTAACCAGCCTTCAATATCGGTTAATTTATGATAGAATGGATAATAAAAGATGTTTGGTATTGTAGATTATGATTATCATTATGAACTCTTTAGGAGCAGGAAGAATATGCAAACGCCTACCATATACATGTCAGTAACATTATTTTCAATGAAAGATTGATAATTGGATAGGCTACATCCTCTTTACATCTACTTGTACAGTGTATGTTTATATTTCAGACAAGCACTAAATTCGATCAGATTCATAACTTCCCTATTTTAATCAGACATTGCTCAAACTGTCACTAATGTCTTTTTTTCATTTTTCTGCTTTCATTAAAACCAACTTAAAATCAGGGTGGGCTTCCCCTCTAAAGTCCTGGGACCCGTTTCACAAAACTTATCATCAGTGACAAATGATAGTCTTTGTTATACATGTGTAAGTTACTGAAATCCTTGCTTCTGATTGGTTATCAGCAGATTTGTTACTGATTTTAGTCATTTGTCTTTGAAAAAAGGCTTTGTGACCCCCTCCCTGTTCCTTTCAACGCATTGTACTTCTACTAGAGGTCATGATGACGGTAGTTCATCTTGTAGTGCAATGACAGGAGACAGTGTTGATATTGTTACCTTTATCACCAAGCCATGCCGACCCAATCATTTTTAATTGCTATCTGCACCTGTTTGATCTTTTGCCTGCCTGCAATAAAGCTGTTAGGGCTATGCGATATCCCTGGCTTTAATGACCTTATTACAGTTCATACTTCTGCATCGATGTTGATTTTTTTCTTTGACATGGATGGAGATTGATTGAATTTGTTGACATTTATGCTGGTTTTATTATAATGTTTAGTGCTCTGCAACACTTTATGTAGGAGGTATTAGTTAGGAAATCAAGGTGTGAAAATGTACCTTACTAGTCCAGTAGTCCTACTTACTACCTTCTAATTTTTGTGGGTATGGTACTGTATGTTCATTTTCTCTAGTGACAGCAAAAAGATCTACAAAATGTATTGCATTATCCAAGCTTGTATTACTTGTTCTCTTTAAAATGCCCGACCATGTTTTGAGGCGAAATAAAATGCAACTTGCAATTAGTGTACAATTGCATAACATGCAGGGCAGGAACAAATAAACAGGGGCAGTATTAAAGCAATTTAGCTCAGGAAAGTTAGAAAAGTGCATGTAAAGAAACATAATTTGTGAGGAAATAAAAATATAGGAACCAAAAGAGTTCTTGTGAATGAGAAAATATTTTGTCCACTGCAGGGGTGCCAAAGCAGCCAAAGACACTGTATGTTTCCACAATCCCATGTCAGTTTGTGAATTCATATGTGCCCCTGGAAGGTGAGGATCCTTCAAACTACAAAGTCATTGTGACTGTTTAAAACTGAGTGCAAATTAAAATGCTCAAAAATCGCCTTTCGGACTTGTCATGGTCATGAAGGACATACCGGTACTGTAAGAGCAGCAAGATAGTCTGTGTAAACGACTGGCTGGATGCAAATTTTAGAGGTACACATGCAGTCTACATGTACGTACACAGACAAGCAAACATAAGAGAAACAAAGTAGTGGCACACAAGAGTGACCCCTTTACATATCTGTACCCCACAAATTATTCTTAGGCCTGACTTTTGCGCAGCATTTTCATTTTGACACATTTTGCTGTCTTGTGTGTGAATGAGGCTCATGTTACACAAAATTTGTCTTGTTTCAAGAGCAAGAATTGATATTGCTTGGTTACCAATGTCATCAGCTGTCTGTGCATGTCAGCTAGACTGACAAGATGGAGCCCTGGAGCCTCAACAGTGACAGGCAACAAGGGAGAATCTCAGCATGCTCTGCTGGTCAGAGGTGGGTGGGGGTGGGGGGGGGGGGGGGTAGGGGAGAGAGCTCCCACAGGGAATATAGGGAGCTCCCTTTTTAATATCCACTCTGCCATACCGGTACACACAACCCCCCCCCCCCCCCCCCCCCAAAAAAAAAAACAAAAAAAAAAAAAAGGTCTATCTACAGTGTACTGTACATACATCCATCCTGGTATCTTCACTCAGCTCGGAGGTTGATTGCAACATCTCTGTTCTCTGCCATTCTAGTACACCCTTGCAATGTCATTCTACTCCAGGTCTTGACATTCTCCTCCCAGTTTGTTTAGACCCCAAAAGCAACTGAAACAAATTGACAACTATTGTTGGGTTTGTCAGAGGTGTTTGCTGCATATGTGCCCCCTTTTTGCAGAATCTCGAATCCACCCCTGTACTTTCCAGTATTTTCATGGTTAGGAGAGAAAAATTGGAGACTTAGAGTAAACTTTCAATAAAGGAATGACAAGTTGAAAATTAATGAATTCATAGAAAAGTGCTCTTATCTTTGTCCCTGGTAATGTTTCAAATATTTTTATTTTTATTTGACAAATCATTTGTGACAGTGTTTTCATTAGTGTTTTGTTTAAAATCTACTTGAAAAATAAAATATTTGCAGTCCTAGAATACTGCAGCCAGGAAAATGGTAGATTTAATTTAATTCTGAGGGCAACTTTTGAAGAAGTACAGTAGCCCTTTAACACCATTATTTGACTTGCTTGTCGTGTTCAATGATTTTATGCCTTAAAACATGCCAATAGAAACTATTCAAATTATATCAGATACTAATTTTTCATTTACATGTACTGGGATTTTCATTATAGTTTTGAATGCAAATTGCTCTCCACCCCTGTCAATATTTTTCATCAAGTTCCTGTTTCAGAGCCTACTCCTGCAAAATCTGTGCTATCCTCTAATTCTATTAAAATTCATTTGGACATTTTTGTACCAGTGATTCAACAATTAAGGAACCAATTGTGGATAGCATTGTAACACATTGCCCGTTTAGCGCTTAACTCATATGCTTTAAATGATTGATTGATTGATTGATTTTTATTCGACAAGCTTCCAACATACAACAATAATTGTTAACAGATCAAAAATAAGTCAGCTTGAACAGGATAACCCACGAAAGCTCGAGAGCTTATTTCCAGTGGGGTCCCTTACAGACATGTATAAAATTAATAAGTTAAAATAGTAATATTTACAGACAGATAAGAAAATTAAAAGAACTACTTATTAAAGATAATAATAATAATAACAACATTAAACTGATGATAGAAATGATATTAAGTACAAGAAGAAAAAGAAGAAGGAGAAGAAGACAAAGAGGAGAAGGAAGAAGAGGAAAATAATGATGAATTTGTAGAATTTCTATAACGTACAAAAACATAAGTATATATATACAACATGAAGAAGTATGAACCGACAGAAGAATAAATATTTCAATCATATAACATGTCATTCACTTCTCTTCTCTGACTGTCAAGTATTAGGTATTCCTTTAAATGGAGTTAACCCCCTTCTAACTCTGAATAGACTATATAATGAAATATTGATTTTTTAATGAACCGACCGTCTTTTGATAACATTTATATAGAAGCTCTCAGATTCGGTTTCCTCATGTCATTATGAATACAACTTCTATAGACTTACTGTTGATTAATTAAAACCAGAATCTAAAAGAGGAAGCACAAAACTGTTATGGGCTTCCATAAAAGTACACATTTGAACAGTTTGATGAAATTTAATATTGAAGATAAACTTGCAGTAAATTCTTGTTACAAGAGGACACATGTGTATCATCCTTTTTGTAGTTGTGATTTGTTGTAAAAGTACCTTTGTTTAGGGGAGGGGGGGGGGGGGAGGGAGGGGTTGCACCTCTCTAGTCAGTCCAGTAGAATTTGCTGAGAGTTAAATTTGAGCGATGAATGATTTAGCTCTCAAAAGCTCAAAAAGTTGTCTGGTAAATTGTTAAAAGAGCTTTGGTAACAAAGTTACATGTATATGTATGTACTATAAATGAAATTCACATACCGGTATGAAAATCGCACATATACAACACCAAATTATAAAAAGAGCTCCTGCTAAAAGAGAAGTTATTTGTACACAGCACGGACAGAAATCTATGAATTCACTTCCATAACCCAACTACATGTTGTATGCAAATTGTGTTGACGGAGGATATTTTTAACAAAACAACACTGGGTGTAGACTATGGAACGATAATAAGATTTGACCAAACTAAACTCTAACGCTAATATTGGCTTATAGTTTAGTGGTCAGTTACATTACACTGTTTTCGCTATCCCTGTTGGCTTAGAACCACTAGATTGGACTATGGATTGCCTGAATGTGTACTTCTTTAGTCTTTACCTGGCTTGTACAGGTGCAATGTTTCTCTTTTGCTGTGTTGAATTTGCTTTCTTTGTCTTGAGGCCTAGAGTCATTTAAAAGGGGTTAGTTGTAAAGTTCATCATGTCTGAGAACAAAATATACAGGGTGTAGGGGCCTAGGGGCTGAGGGCAGCCATTTTAATGGACTGGTGAATTTGACTTTAATATGTGTATTTTTCGACTTAAAGTTGGTGTTTGAGTGGGGTTCTGCACAAAAGAGCACACAAAATATATACCTTTTATTTTGTACATATACTTACATGTATATATTCACAATCACATAGGAAACATAGAATTTTGTTTCAAACACTAATGTAGGTCACACATAATTGTATTTGCCAAGATTTCCTATGGATCCTGTCCAAATTTACAAACATTCCTGCCGAGCAAGATATAGTTTTCAATTCCCCAAAGTATGAATTATTGAAGACTTTATCAATATACTCCAAAAACCACAGACTCCCACTACAAGTGTACTTTAATGGTGCTACATGCACATATCCTTAACCTTTCCAAGTAGATGTGAAGAAAACAATCTGTCCTAAGTGGTTATATAAATGCAGGAAGCAACAATTAAATGAGTAATGACATTAAATTAGAAAGTTTTAAACAAATACACAGTGGCAGTTTTAGGCTGATGGGTAACTACTTTTAAAGGTAATCATGATAGGGTACACATGCACGTTTGATTTCCCCTTCCCAGCAGTATAGTTAATGATTAATATTCAGGAATTCTTTAAAAGATATATTTTAGAGACAATTTATTGTAAACTCCTTGACTTCTGCTACTATTTCTTCTAAATATTGTATTTGAACCTGTTTGTATAACCTGATTGTTTCTATGCTCAGAAATTAAGTGATGTGTAAATGCAATGGGGAACGTACATGTTGTGGTACAGTACAATAAGCCTTAATTAAAAAGTACATAGGTTAGAGGCAGGTTGATCAATGTTGTGAATGTCAGTACAGGTAATGTACATGCACTCCATTTTCAGAAATTTACAAATACACATGTACAGTATGTTATTGTAATTAGAAAAGTGGATTAGCTGATACACTGTATGGATACTACCGTATACATTTTGATAACCATATGGCTCGCAGCAGACAAAATTGTGGGAGTCCATTTAACATTTGTCCCTTTGCTTTATTATTATATATAGCGTGAGGGCTAATTATGAAATAACGTGGGTTTCAGTTACATGTAGGTTACAAATGTAGGTCACTTAGGTGTAGGGTAGTGTTTGTAATGTTGGTTCCAGAGTTTCAGTTGTAGATTGACTAGAGTTATAATTTAAATGCATATCAACCTCGAGTGGAACATACATTTACATTATATTCATAATCTGATCTGGAAATTACATGTACACGTGGGTTCATGATGAAGAAGATGAATTCTAACCTTTTCCAAATAATCTGACATTTATGGCAATTACTGAATGACATTTCCAAAAGGTATTGAGATAAGTGCTTGTTTTGGGCCAAGACTGGCTGTATCTTTTGAGGTGTCTTCCTCAAATATATGATTGGCCTATTTCTTTGGCAGAGGTTAGGGCATTTTGTCAAATATTTGCAACCAAGTCCTAGGCACTTGAGTCTTCACTCTAAATAAACCAAGCTCTGTTAGCATTCTGGATTCCCTCTCTCTTTTTCTTTCTCTCTCATTCTTTCTTTATTTCTTACTTACTCTCTCTCTTCTTTCTATCTTACTTACTCTCACTTTTTCTTCATCCTCTCTCCTTTTCTCTCCTGTCTCTCTCTCTCTCTCTTTCTATTCCCCCACCCCCTCCTTACTCTCTCTCTCATTCTCACTCATTCTTACTCTCTCATTCTCTCTCTAATTCTCACTCCGTCTCCCTCTCCTTCCCTTTCCTTCCTTTCTTCTTTCTTACTATCTCCTTTTCTTCCCACTCTCTCTTTATTTCGTCCTGCATTTCTATCTATCATTCTCACTCTCTCATTTTCTCTCTCTCATTCTCTCTCTCTCTCATTCTCACTCTCTCATTCCCTCACTCTTTCTCTCATTCTCTATACAGTACATTCATTCCAGAATGGCTCTAAGGTTTTACGGTGCATGAAATCTTGAAATATAACATTTGTACATCTTCATGTATAAAGTTAACTGCTTGAGGGAGGGAGCGAGAGAGGGATAGGGCGGAGACATTGGCGGGGGGGGGGGGGGGGAGGAGAGGGACAGAGGGGTACATGTAGTATGGAGAGACCCAAGTTAGAAGAAAGAAAAAAAAGAAGAATGACAGAGAGAGAGACAGAGAGAATGATGAGTGATACACATATTATACAGGCTATATTTAAATGAGAAAAAGAGAGGAAAAGAAGAATTATTCTTTGAAGAAATGTCTGATAATCCAGGGCACCAAACATCCACATCAAAAGGGAATTAATTTCCTTCAACAATCTGCCATTCCATATAGAGAGTACAGAAGCAATGGAATATAATTGCACAAATTTTGGTCTATGCTGTTTATTTACGTGTTTAAAACTAAAGCATGGAACTTTGTGTAGAAAGCAGTTGTGTTTAATATAGAGGTACATGTACGGTGTACTCTCATACATGTAATTACTCTGCAGAAATGGACAGTCTTTCAAGTTTCTACATGTACCCAATCTACATGTACATGTACATTGAATAGATGTAAATGAATCACTTGTACAAGGAGTACCCTACCCTACGTCTATTCAGTATCCCAAGTCCCTGGTCTATTATGGTGTTTTGAGTGACTCATGCATACTGCCAACACTCCAGAGACCACAGGGCCCCCTGAGCTGGAGACTGACAGTAAATGACGACCTGCTCTGACCCCCGCGACCTTGAATAACCTCCCTATTGTGAGGTGCAGAAGGACCTTGGCACTTTGGCAGTTGGTCATGCACATGTAGCAAAGGGTGATGCTGAGGGGATGACAATTGCATTTGGTTACTTATCTTGAGTGGGATAAAATGTAATTGTGGCAGATTCTGTGAAAAAGATACATGTATACAGTATTGCTTGAAATAGAGTAGACACTCTCACTCATACTGTGTCACGCGTGACTGCATGTATTATCCCATATACTTTGGTGTGACTTGTTAAAATGTGTTTTCTTTATTTCAAGCAATAGGCAGAACTAAAGATTATCTATTACAAATTTGATCACTTGTCATGTCGATTATGTTCACATACATGTACATCAAATCAAAATTGCAAATATATCTTTGTTTCCCCTTCTGAATAATGATAATGACGTAAGAAAATTCCAGCAATATTCTGAAGAATTTCTATGTCAAAGAATATGACATATTGTGTATGTAAACTTGTTTTGATTCTTTGGACGTTTGTAAAATGTTTGCAAAACAAATATTGGACTATAAATTGAAATTGAATTGAAATGAAATTGGAGAATGATCATGAAAATGCACATCATCCTTGAAGAGAGGCTACCCTGAGCAGCTGTATTGTCCTGCAATGACCTTGGTGAACTCTGTGAACTGTATTGTTCTCCTTTCAAGACCAGGTTTGTTGTTGTTGCAAGCCTCTGCCCAACTCAATAGATCTCATACTTCCATCAAGACTAGATGCCCTGCTGGCGAGGGTGTATCCATTTCCCACCATTCAAATGTATTGAAGGAATCCCTTTTAAATCCATTGTATATGTATGTATAGAATTGAATTGGCTATGCCCTAATAGTGTAGCAATGGTGTGTCTTTAAAGAGAAGGTCGAGTTCTGGGAAGAGGTGAATAATAATTTGTGAGCGTTATCATTGTTATTATGCAAGTGTGGAAGAACATCAGATAAAACATGTTCCCTGAAGTTACATGACGAAGTAATATTTATCATTCATTATCAGTGAATGAAATTTGGCAGAATACTAAATAACTTTGTAGAATATGCATGTACATATAAAATTGATACCAATAAACTGCCCTTATCTCTACATTCAACAAATTGCAGAGTTGTTTCTCCAGGGAAAAAAAAATATTGATAAACATTTGGTAGCCTTATACATGTACATGTACATGTACATGTATGTAGCAATAGGAGAAGCAAAAATCCATTATCTTTTCACGAAGACGCTGTTTTTAACATGTTTGTTGAACTCTTCTCAAAGTTTAAATCTGATCCGGAGTGACAAGTGCCAAATTAGATTTCACAAATTTGGTTGGAGCTAATTTGCAATGTGTGTTACCGCCGACACAAGATACGGGAGCAGCTCCCCGAGCCCGCGTGTAATGATAATTGTCTTCCCCGAAAGTGGACGAAGAAGTGTATCTTTGTGGCTCCATGCTCTTTGTGATATTCGTGTCGCCATGTCAGGAGACTGAGGAGAGGCGTGTCAAATTGAATTGGAGCATTTACAGGGATCCGTATCAGATAATGGTATGGGTTATGACAGTTCTGGAGTGGGTGCATTGATCCGGTTTAACTTTTGAAAACGAGAACAACAGATCTGGTCAAAATGCATCCAGAACTTGATTTAGAAATGATATATCCAATGAAAGTTTGTATCAATTGTGGTGCTGCACTGCTTATATTTCTTAAAATAACCTCTTTGTATTCTATGCTCTTATTGTTTTATTAAATAGTTGATTTTGGGTTTATCATCATGTATCACACTTGCTGTTATTATTATCCACCCCCTCCTTCTAAAAGGGTAGTTGCGGTAGCACACATTGATTTTGCCTAGTCTACTTGTATAAAGGGCACTAGACCTTTCCTTATGCTGTTTTGCTTTACCTTTGCACACCATGCATTTGTGGCATCTACTTCTAGAAATACAAAATGTTATTTATAACTTAAATAACCTACATTAAGGGTCTAGTTGTGCAGTAAAAACTCCACTCTAATGATTTTGCTCAAAAAACTTTAAGTATTGAGAATTTTCTCTCGATGAACTAATCATTTAAGTCTAGTGAATTGTAACAATGACAATATAATTAAGACTCCAATTTGATTAATTGAAAGTGCTTCATAACTAAATATTTGTTTGTAATCTTTGTCGTACAGGAGAAATTTGATGTATATTTGAGAGTGTTGTCTACATTTTTTAATATAGGCTCCATGTAAATGAACTTGCACCTACTTTGTAGGATGGATGTTTCTCCAAGGAAAATTGACAGACGTGAATAATTGAATGGCGGAATTCATTATTCAAGCTTCTCACTAAGTTTGGCTCTGCAAGGATTGTCCAGGTTGTTGAATTTCTAAGAAAATATAAACAAAAATATGAAAATTTGTCGTCGATGGGAATTTTCTTTTGAAATGTGGAATTTTATTCAAGCAGTTTCTGGGGGAAGTGTGAAATGTTATTTTGTCCAAACATCCTGAAAATTCATGAGGGTTTTGAGTCATACTGGCCATCCGTCCTCAGGAGAGGAGAGAAAATTGGCCTGTTTGCTTATGATTGAGTTATGAATGATTAATGCAGTGCAGAGAAAGGCGCCCAAGGTACTCTAGTTTGTATCTTGTAAAGGGAAATGTACATACATGTATGTGAAGCATGAGGAAGCTATTCACATGTAAGTGGTGGATTCAGGACTCTGCTGAAGGAGGGATGAGGGCATGAAGACAAAAAATGTCTGGCAAGCCAACAACAACAACAACAACTACAACAACAACAACAACAACCGGAAATCATGAAAAGTTTCTCATATTTTACCGTCCATATTCAGTACAAAGTCATTTGACAAGCAAAGATGAATAAAAAGCGAAAAAAAAAAAAAAGAGTTCTAGGTGGGGTCTATAATTTGTGTTGGAATGGGGCACAACAATACAATTTTAGGGGTACATTATTCTGTGTACTATGTCAGATTGGGGGGGGGGGGGGGGGGCATCACTGAGGGTGTAGATATAGATAGTTCTAACAGGTTGAAATGATGCTGATAAACTTTGGGGTGTTATGAGATTGGTGTTAGAAGATGTCTTCTTCAGTGAATAAGCGCAAGACGAGACGCAACTTGTAAAAATGAGAATCAAGGGTATTACAGATGACAAGGGTGAATAAATGAGTGCTGAATCTTAAAATGATGACCCTTTTATTCACACATGGACACCCTTTAAAAAATTCTCTCTTCCTACATGTACATGTACATGCGTATCTTTAAAGGGTATTTTAGGTCAGTCCGTAGCATATAATATAAATTTAAAACATAAAGATAGGTCACATATCGACGGGTCAAGACAATGTTAAAACCGTTTTAAATGATATGAGTTGATACCCCTCTTGGCCCTCTCTGTACAAAATTTGGTTGTATGATTCATGAGTGACTACATTGTTTATAAATTATGTGCTCATAATATAGGGCCTCTCTGATCATACTCAAGAGTCTAGTAGTAGTTCTATCTATCAGTAGCTGTAGTCCTATCTTATTTACAACATAGAGCTGTCACAAGAACGCTGCCGTTGATGTCTGTCGTTGGATTAGATGTGTTACTTCGGAACAGGACATCCAATAAAAGTCAGCTGTCTGATTCGATTGGATTAACGTTCCAAATTATCTGTCCCAGATAGGAGATTGACCTTCCACTACGAAACCATCTCCAAACAGCTGGCTATAAGAGGCCTGTCCTAACCAGACCGAACTTGCAAAATAACCAGCTATTTTAACTAGCCTGATCTCAAATAAGCCGGCTTATTTTGCGTCTTCATCAGCCCGCAGTTGCAATTATAGCAGGCTATTTGGTCGTGAAAATAACCAGAGAAATCTTGGTTTTGGTCTAGTTTGTGATTGGCTAAAGGTCTATCGGTAAAGACGCAATTTCAAGCTCTTTTGCAACTTAATTTGGTCTGATGAAGACAGGCCTAGGGAGTGCTTGGGCCTGAAGACAAGTAGAGTGCTGAATTATGAGTTGTCGTAATCCTCATGAGCAGGAAAATTCATTATACGATCATAACTATGTATCTGCAGTGTAAGCCGTTTTACATTAATCTCTTTTTTATCGCGTGAATGCCATCGTTTGTCATTTATGTATCCATGTGAAGTGAAATGGATGCTTCAACATTAGGTCCATGTAGACTACTGAATTATGAGTTGTCATAATCCTCATGAGCGGGAAAACCATTAACTCTGTATCTGTAGTGTAAGCAGTTTTGAATTCCTTACTTTTTCATCGCGTGAATGCCATCGTTTGTCATTTATTGACCTGCTGTGGAATGGTGACTTTATAGAGGAAAGATGAACGGAGCAGACGATTAAAAGACGAGAATTGAAAAGTATTCTTCCATTCTGAAAGGATAAAATTGAAAGGATGAGTATTTAAAATGTTGAATAATACTGGCACTCTGCCATAGTTTCATTCAAATGTTCCACATTGCATAAAGCTGTGACCTTCAATTTAATTCATGGAGATGCTATTGATAAAAACCACCCACAAAAGCAAACACTGGCAGTGCCTTGCTATCGCATGACCGCGATATCATCAGCTTCTGTACAGTATTACATGTTTGGCATCTCATGAATTTACATCAACATCATTTCTGGTCATGCTAGCCCTGCGTAGGATCCGATTAAATCATGTGTTATCACAGAATTAAATCAACCCCTAAACAAAACATCCCCACAAAAACTCACCGCCGTTTTGACGAAATATAAAAAAAGAGGACGGTGGCTTCTGACGATGAACTTGAAGCAAGAATTGCATAGCAGCACCATGAAACGATATGGAGCCTTAGGCAATTATTTGTGCTATGCGCATCACCACAGCATGCCGTAATCCCGCTCTTAGTCCCACTGTATTGTTTTTATTGTTTGTGAAATGTTCTTGTCTGTGTAATACGAGTGGGGTGCCAATTATACGGGGGTCTGTCATGTGCAGATTTTGTCGGCTTGGACCCACCGCTGGTGAAGTGTCCTGACAAATGCTCCCAATCGAAGAGGACTTGTTGTGGTTTAATGAGGGGGTATGATCAGAATAGCTTAACAGTCAGCTGGTATAAGTTGGAAAAGATAAGGAGGATAAGTGAGTGATGTATGAAAAAAGTGCTTCCTTAATTGGGTTATGCCAATTGCAGTTAGACTAAACAAAAACTATGAACGTTAGGCTTCCCGGGATGAGTTCCAAACGGGGTGCAATTCAACAATTTTTTCCAAATAATTTAAATAAAAACTAATTGGACATCTCAGCTTTCACCACTACCCTCTCACAATGAACTTTGATTATTATTTTCTGCACTGTTGACATGGAAATATAGGTCATACATGCGTATGTAGACAGTTCATAGACAGTAGTCGCTAGTCATATCCTTGGGCTTTTACTGTTCGCTATAGAGCCCTGCGTAAGGAATTGTATGTTTTGCACTAAATAAAGACAACCATCGTGAAAAGTTGGAAACATTTCTTGTCGCTGTGTTTCAGGGAATGTAAGGTGAATTCCTCTTGCCATGAAGTACTCACACTGTTACTCCAGAGATTACTCCATGGATTAAAGCCCCACTGCACTACTTATAGCTACTTGCGCCCTCTATATAGCAAACAATGCCTAATCAGTGACCATTGGTCTCCCATGATCCTCTTTTGCTAATGTTAATTGAGATCTGATTTGATGAGATAACCACCTGTCAGTGACCTTGAAGGGTGGTCTAATCCCTCCTGTACACTAGTACAGATGGGCTTTAAGAAATTGATGCTCCCATTGCAAGGTTATCCCTGAATCTCGATCGGCCATCGCCCTCTGCTGCTCTCCTTATCCGTTTGCAGCCGTAATGATTTCAAGGGGTATGGTTGCCGGCTTCCGTTCGGAATTGTCTTTCCGAGGCGTATCGATGCCGTGATGCCGGGCTTTATCACTGACAATTTAATTAAACCTCGTTTCTCTGGCTGACATGAGACCCGTGACCTGCACCTCCAGTGTATTTGCCATTCTGTTATATCTGTTGCCCATCTCCCAGCCAGGCTTGCTGCGTGAGACGGAATGTAATCGCTTGTGTATGCCAGAGGGGTAGAGTGTTCCCCCCAAAGACCTCTGGCTAGCTTCTCCACTACAGTGTAACCGCGAAGGTTTTTTTTTTTACAGAGAGTGGAGGCACAACTGCTGGTGTCACGTGGAGTGTAATCGCTAGTGTATGCCGTAGGGTTGTTGCATGGAAAAAGTGCCTGTGAAAGATATCTGACTAGCTTCTCCACCACATTATAATCACTAAGTCTAGGTTTTTTTCCCCCAGAGGATTTATAGGGCTTGCATCAATGGTACAGGTGTATGTGCTAGCATAAGGGGGGGGGGGGGGGGGGGGGCGTGTTCACATTTGCCAATAAGTTAGCCAAAAAGAATAAAAAGAAAAAAGGGGTCATCACATTTTCAACTTCGCTGACAAGGTGACAAGGCTTAAAAAAAAACCTGTAGCATTTGAAGAACATTTTGTTGCCTAAGAACGTGGGAAGGCGCCTTTCGACATTTCAATGTTTCAACATTTCAGGAGGAAAGATGAAAAAGAAGGTTGTAAATGGGGTGTCATCATTTCTCCCAACGAACACCACAGGACCTGACCCAGTAACGAGGGAGAGTCAAACATCCTGAGACAAACCTGATCGTCGTCATCTTCTTCACCGGGTATAGATAGATCCATTAGGAGAAGTCGGTCCTCATTTCCTCCCAACATGCCCAGGGAACGAGGATCGATGGTGGACGTTTTCCTGCTGGGTAAACACGAGATGGATCAAGACTTTGCATTTCAGGTGGATCCCAGTGACAAAAGAATCGTTCAGATTTTTTGTTTTTGTTACAAATATTATATAGAGCGCTGTGTACACTGTACAGGAATTGATCAAAATTTGGTGCCACATCAAAATGTATGTTGACACATTGATGGCTGAATTCTCTTATTTTCATAGTTTAATTCAGTAGGAAAATTTTGTCATGTGCCAGTAATAACAAGTGGATATACATTGTAAGTTAACATACTCCTTTATAAAATGAAGATGGGAGAGAGATGAAGAGAGAGAGAGGGAGAGGGAAACAGTCAAGGAATGAGAGATGATATGATATAAAAAGAAGAAAAATATGAAAGAGAGAGAGAGAGAGAGAGAGAGAGAGGAGGAAAGGGGGGGGGGGGGGACATGGATGAGAATGAAACAAAGATGGAGAAAGAAAAGAAGCAAAGTAAGGCATGGTGGAAAGAAAAGACGACCGAGAAGCATTATTGCACCCATTTTCCGTCAGCGGCCGAGACATGATGGATCCAACGATCATAGGCCAGGTGAATTTATGATATCATTTGCAAGGATTTCACCTGTCAAGCCACAGCCCTACTCTAGGTTGGGAATAGATTGCCGGGATTCGGTTTCCATATCTCCTTCCCAAAGCCACGCTGTCTGTCGTCCCCGCCAAGCAGCGAGGTGCCACCGTTATGTGACAAGGTACATCATCTTTTGATCCATAATGCTGTAAATTATGCAACAAGGGTGGAATGGAAAGAGCACAACCCCCAGTTTAGACACAAAGAAAATAAAACAATATTATGTACTGTAAGAGAGAGGTCCATTCAGACATGATGAGATGGAAAACCATAACAAAAATTTTGAAGCAAAATGAAATGAGATTTAAGCGTAACTGATAATTTACAGATCAGTGAGTACCTAATAGAGTACATACATGTAGTGCCGTGTTGCCTATTGTTACACAAACATGTACATTAAAGGTAAGCTAATTTTGTTTCCACCCAATTAAAATATTGCTTGTTTTATCGTTGCTATGGTTTTTGTGTCATTTCTGAATGTGGGCGTAAACTTTCTTTCTTGTGTGAATGCAGTCTCACAAAATGTTGTGTAACAATTTATTTTTTTAAAAACAGATATATGGCACCATACAAATGCTGTGAATCATCATCATCAATCATAAAGCATATTGTGTAATGTTTTATGTTTTGGCGGGTCTTATTTCCATGTTTTCCATAAGAAAATATTCTAGTGCTCTAGGAAATACCATAAAAATATAGAGAAAATAGAAGGAAAAAAATGGCCAGGGATATTATGACATATACTGTATTAAACTTTTAGGAATTGAAAAAAAATTAAGTGTTTTGTCAATTACGATTTAACTAATATGGGGCATGAAAATTTCAGGAATCGAGACCACTCTCGAAATCAGCATTCATTTCATAGACACGAAAGTTCTTATGTTACAGTTCCGTTGCCTGCGATCACACTTGTCTTGACAGTCCTGAACAATATATACCGTCTACTTCAAGAATGAGATATGTTTCAGCTAGATCCTTTAGATCCTCATCAGCATTATGATGTCAGAACTATTGATCTCTGGGTCAAGTGGAATGATGGATGGGGGTGATGGGGATCAAGTCACAGGGTCAGAGGTTAAGGTCAAGAGGTCACGGTCGGGATGTCAAGTGTGTCATTTGTTTATATCATCAAGTTCATGATCCATTTTTTTCCACCCCAATTTTTTCTTTCATCGTCTCTTTTGCCTTTTTGGGTGTCTTTCTGGCTGGCATTTCTGTTTCGAGCTCTCTCTCCTCTTCTTTCTGTCGGTCTCTTTCTTTTATTTTGTGTGAATCTTCATGGCTTAAAATAGCTTTCTCACATTCAAAGCTTCTTTCATCTTTAATATTGAATCTCTTTCCAGTCTCCATTGTATTTCTTTATGCCAGGAAGTTTCTGGCATTTTCTCCCTATCCTTCTCTCTTCCATTCCAAGCTAGCTTTCGGGCAGACATCTGTCTATCTTTAACCACAGTCTCTCTTTCTGTCTTTCATTCTCCCATGCTCTCCCATACTGTTTGTGTTGTTGTTCTCTCTCTCTCTCTCTCTCTCTCTCTCTTTCTTTCATCCTCTTCTCCCTCCTCTTTCTCTCTCCTGAGTCCCCTTCTATCCATCTTTCTCACCAGGGTTTTCCCCAAAGGTAGTTCCAATATATTATACATGAACTTGACTTGTTTGTGCCCCATTCCCATAATATACACAAACCTGTCTCTCTTCTTCCTCCCTTGCTACCATTATCCTCCTACATGTAGGTTGTATGTTTTGTCAGAATTATGATGACCTCACCTAGAAAAGGGGGAGGGGATAAACATCATTTGAAATACGACACACAAGTACAATTAATTGCAATGCAACCAGTGCTCTATATAATTGCCTCAGAGTTTTCCTGAGGAAATCTACCCTATTTATGTCACTTCATGATTAAATGTGATAATAATAATAATTGCATTTCGCCCCCAATACATGTACTGTAGGTTCTTCCAAGGTGAGATAATAAAGAATAAATATATCAGTTATTTCACACCAGAGAGAGAGAAAAATAAATATATATTGACCTCACATATAATAGGGGGGGGGGGGGAGGGGGAGGGATAAAATAAGCATGATCATACAACATACAATCACAGATACAAGTTGTATACAGAAACAGTCAATGAGGGGATGTTCACATAATATACAATTACATGTTTTGCAAAAAATACCCATAGTTTATATTCCTGTATTGATAGAAGTGTGCAGCTGCATACACTTTTTATACTGCACTACATTCATACAGCGAGTAGGACTGAGAAGTGGCGAAACGGAAAAGGGCAGTTATACACAAATTCACATTATAAAATTTGATTTCTAGTGTAGTAACTATAGTTTTAAAGGTAGGCGTTACTACTGCAGCTAGAAGGGATTAGACCACACAGCGAGCCATCGAGGTCACTGTGACAGGTGGCTATCTCATTAACTCAGCTCTCATTTAACATAAGAAAAAGAGGATCATGGGGGACCAACAGGCACCGATTTGGGAAGTTTTCTATATAGAGGGAGCAAGTAGCTGCAAGTAGGACAGTGTGCCTTTAATAGGGTTCTCACACAAAAAGATGTTTAGTTTTCTCAATGA